>JAUZST010016012.1:0-34459 GCA_034779995.1 Parotocinclus haroldoi | reverse complement strand
TTTCATGTTTAGCCATAGAAAAGTGGCACTTGTATTACATTTTGGAAATGAAAAAAAAAAAACATTCGTACAGAGGCTACATTAGTAATCAGGCCAAACTCCATTCCACTGTCTGTCCACTCAATAAGCAATACTGGAAAGCAATTAAGTTGAATGTCATTTTTAAAGTAACAAGATCTATACATTTTTAAAACTCTATTCTTGGAAATCAAACACACACTAATTTCAGTACTGTTTGTTAACTTGTTGAAGCCTATGTTAAGATCACAGATCTAATTGAAGAATCTCAGATTAGGAAATAGTTGAATTCCGTTCCAATTACTTACATATCAAATCAAAAGGGGTTACTGACGTTGAGACAAGATCCCTTATATCTTACAAAGATGCTGATTAAAGCCTTGCATACTGTATGTGTGTTGGGGAGGCATTTGTCAAATGAAAAGTTGAAAAGACAAAATTCAAACAATTGGAGAGCAAAGCTTAGATTGGGTTTTAAAATTAAACTAGCCTTTAACAGCTGACTGTAGCACACACACTGACAGTAGTGCAGAGAGGAATCGCCGGTTTAGATATCAGAGCCTTTCCTCTGGGTTGTATGATTGACATCAAGAGATGAAACAGACCCCTTTTAACAAGCATCTCCTCTCTGTCTTACTGCCCTTCTGTCTCTCTCTCTCGTTTTTCTTATTCTCTCCTTTCTTTTTCACACGCATACTGGCACTGTATATATCCGATTTCAAAATACCTGTACAAAAAGAAATAAAATAATAAACAAATAAAAAACAGTCATTACCAGGACAATGGTTGTCTTCTATGAGATAGTATGATGGCACTTGGGAAGAGGAAAAGTGTTGAGAGACACTCAGTCACCCCTGTCACATTGTAATTTCAGTCAAAAAGTCTAAAAAACTAAAAGTGATGAGACTTAATGGTTCTCAAAGAATCAGAAAAGCATTATTCTATACTATATAACTATTTTATATTAATCTAGTTATGCTGCTCAAAACAATAAAAGGAACATGGAGTTACACTGCTGTTTAAGTGTTCCCTTTATTTTTTTGAGCAGTGTATATTGACTGGCTGTGAATGTTTCGATTTAGTTATGATGAGTGCTACTGGCTACATGAGCTGAAAAACAATAAAACAACAATAAAATTATCTTGGGTAAAAACATGTTTTACTCAATTTTTCCAAAAGAAAAAATACAAAATACTTGAATGAACAACTATTCTTTAACCACTGAAAAGGTTGGTCATCTAACGAATAAAATGAAAATGAATAAAATGATTTTTTTTGATTATTTGCTTAGCCTTCTGACTGTCGCGCTTATATGGGCGAGCGTTGGATAGGGTGGGCTGCGCTAATTGCGGTCTTTTATTCTCTACAGTGAGCCTCGAAAGGTCATCATACTCCAATGACATATTAAATTAGCTGTGTTGGAGCATGTTGGAGCTTCCCCCATGAGGTATTTTTTCATTAGATGTGTTGCAGGATGCAAACTTTACATCACTCTCACAGACCGTGTAAAAGTTCCACACGGCAGACATGTTTGTTTATGATTTGCTCCCGTGCGCCTGCACAATGTAAAGGAAGGGGGGTGGGCACATGACACTGAACACAGGCCTTCTGCGGGATGCAAAGTGCAGGTGATTTTTTACAGGAGTTTTTTTGTGTTCAGCATTAAAAGGCATTGCACGGCATATGCCGATCACATGCTTTGTCACGGGTAATTGTCCGATAACGATTGGAAAAACACTATATATATATTTCCCTTTTTTTCTGAGATGCCGTCATGTCTCATAAACACTGCAATTGCTTTTGTGGAGGACACCTCGTCTCTGTGCAGAGCAGGTGTGGCACACAGGACATTGATTTACATGCAAAGAGAGATACCAGTTGATGTGCTCTGACAGGACTTCTTTGAGACATTCACACGCACACCACCATAGCACAGCGAGTGAAAGTCTTTGACAGGACTTTGCAATCTTTTTAAAGCAAACCAAGTCTAGTGATGCTACACTTCCATCACTCTATTTTCATCGCTTTTCAGTGTGGCACACAAACACGTTATATTTACAGCTCCTGACTGACAATTATTCCTATAAAAGATTAATTAAACTATTCTTGCACTTTGAACTGTTCTCACACTGTGCCATCATTAATGTAGGTTTAGAATTCTCAATTCCCATTTGTTATGGAAACAGACCATAAAATGGATTTACTGGATGTTCAAAATGCATTTTTTTGTTTATTTCCTGCACCTTCTGTACTGCACTTTCTATATTTCTGGATAAATATCAGCTTGAACGCTCAACAGAGTTTTCACCCAAGTAGATAAAGAAAACCCAACTCAACAAATGAGTCATAATGTTATGCTTGGTCGTTTATTTATTAAGGAAATTATCTAGCATTACATATCAGTGAATAGCAATAATAGCTGAGCATTTTTCTAAACAGTTAATGTGTCTTGTCTGGTAATTTGTCGACTTGGTGTTCCTTGCTGATTGTATTATACTATATCCAGTTTCAGTAGTGTCCTGTATCAATGCATCCAGCATTTATGTTTACACTATTTACTTCTGTTTACACTACACTTTTTTCAAGATAAAAGTGCATGCATTCAATTATATATATATTGTAACTTTACTATTTACTTTTATACACTGCTGACAAAAATTAGGGGAAATATATAAACGCAGTAATTCAAATACAACATTACATTTGGAAATGAAATTTCGGTTTTATTTTTTTAAGTAAATCATGGGTGCTTTATTCATAGTAACCTGTTGCATTCATTTATTCATTTATTTACTCTCTTACTCCTCTTAATACTAAACAGGGGCATGGGAGAGCCGGTGACTAGTAAGTGGCTTAGGGTTTAAGGAAGGAATCGGAATCAGACTCAGAATTAGAAATAGAAATGTCAGAAATACAATCAGGAGGGAAATTGCAGTTGTTGCAGTTATGGTTGTTTGTGTAACAATAAACATTATTAAACTTAAAACACAAATGGAAAATAACTGAAATATATACATGTATTAAAACTATGTAAAATGGCAGTAAATGTGATAATACTGTATATATGGAATAGAGCAGTTAAAATGATTGCATCTCTAAGTTATTGAATGAATTGAATTACATTACTATTATTATTGCACATATGAACAGTATAATTTGAGTATTGCACAGATGAACCATAGTGTTACACATTGAGGGAAAAGCTATAGAGTTTGATGGCCACAGGTACCAATGACCTCCTGTCGCACTCTGTGGTGCATTTCGATGGAATGAGTCTTGAACTGAATGCTCCTGTGACTCATCACTGTATTGTAGAGAGGGTCAGACCCATTATCCATAATGGCGTGCAGCTTAGACAGCATCTTCCTCCTACACTAGCATCAGCGAGTCCAAGCCCACACATCACAGGCCTTGCCGATCAGTTTGTGGAGTCTGTTGGCACTTGCCACTTTCAGCATGCTGCCCCAGCATGCAACGGCATAGAGGATTGCATTTTCACCCACAGACTCATATATTGAAGGACATCAGGCCACCTCAGACAATAGAGACAAATTTGGCCCTTCCTGTAGAGGGCATAGCCCAGTCAAGTTTCTTAGCCCAGTCAAGTTTATTGTCACACTGACCCCTCTAATAGACACAAAGCTGGATGACACAGGCTTTATGCACCCTGGGGTGAACCCCATCTGGGCCTGCAGCCTTGTTTGTGTGGAGTCTCATCAGTTGTCTTCTCACCTGGTCAGCAGGTGGGGTGGGGTGAGGTGGGCTGTCAAAGGAAGGGTGCATTCTATCAGGTGGTTGATGGATCTAACAGCTCATTGTCTTGGCAACACGTACAATCCTTGATGGTAATGTGACCCGGATTACACCAGCAGTTATTAACTAGCACAGAGAGCCCTCCTCCTCTGTGCTTACCGCTCCCGGTGCAGCTTCAGTCAGTCTCAAAGGCTGAATATTTAATGAAACAGCCATAGACAGGGAGCTAATCCATCGTAGGGCACACACAAACACACACTCATACACACACTCACACACTAATGTGCCAGTTTAGTGTAATCAATTAACATAGTGCATATCTTCAGACTGTGGGAAGAAAAAAGAGCACCTAAAGTAAACCCATGCAGACATGGGAAGACATGCAAAGTCCATACAGACAGGACCCAGACAGGTGCTGCTCACAAAGCCACTGTGCCATTTATTGCCAGTGCCAGGAACTCAATTTGAAATCACTTTTACTTAAACACATTTCTTCTTAATTTTTGGGAAGAGAAGGCTATAGGAAGCCCGTGCAGGGAACATTGAAGTTAAATGACTGAAGTCGAGTTTCTGCTGTCTGGTTTACAAAAGATAGATGCACATTTAGCACTTATGCATATTAACACAGATACAGAAATAAAATGTTTTACAAACCTTTGCAGACTGACATAATGTTTAATGTTCCAAGCAAATAGGTTTGTTAATGTGATTTCACAAAGAAAACTACTACAACTCATATAATCAAGTCAAAAGCAGCATGCTAAACCGTGTACTGCATATTAGTATCACCGTCACTGTATTATTGTTATATAAAGTTTGACTTTCAATTGCCTGTTGTTAGTTCGTCTAGTCTTGTGTACACTGTACTTCATTCAGTGTTGCTACTCTATGAGCTGTGGATGGATCTGATACTTCTCTTGGAGTTGTTCGTTGGAATTGTTGTGTAACAGAGACCGCAGTCACTCACTCGAGCTATCTTTTGGTTTAGGTATTTGTGTTAATTTCTGAACATTCTTATGGTTTATTTGTTTATGCTGTGAACATCACACATGACGTGTTCATCATACACTTTATGTTCTTCATTATTGTGTCATCTCCCCTAAAGCAAGTTTGCGTATTTTCTTTTTCGCCTGTGACTGTTCCTTGCTATTCCTTGTGTTTGCTTTCTTTTGTTTGAGCTCAAATTTGAGTTCTTCACTTTATGCTACAGTCCATGTACTCGTGCTCTGTCACAGTCCATTCACACTACAGTACAACAAATAAAATAATATTTTAAAATGTATTCTGCTTCAAACAATAAAAAATTAAATGCTGGCAAAAGATTTTTTTTTTAAATATATATGCATATAAGGGTGGACCTTAAAGCTCACCTTCAAACATTCAAAATCTCAGAATATAGACATGTTATTTGGTAAACAGTAGATATGAGTTGGACAATTGGCTGTAAATCAAAATGATTTAAAATGTGCAAATTATTAGCAGCATTACAATGGGTTTCTGTAATGACTGGCATTGCTACTACGGATTATTCCTTGATGATTGCTTAAATCAATCAATAAATAATAAATAAAAGGTATAGTTGGCTGCTTCATAAGATAAAAATGAAAATAGTATTATCTGTTAAGATACAGGATTCAAGTGATGTAATGTGCAAACAACACAAATAAATGTGCTTTTACACATATATACATAACTTAAAGTGTTTTGAGTTTGTGTCTCTTCCCATACACAATGCAGTCAACTATTTTGTAAATATACAAACATTCATAAAAACATGGGCTATGAAAATACCTATTTCCATTCTAGAAATCAGGCATTGATGATGGATAATAAGTAACAGTAACAGTTTCTTGTTCATAGTACTATGGTATACTATAGTATAGTATATAACTATAGTATTACAAGTTATTTCTATTTAGACCCTTGACAGACCTTTAATCCAGATAATCCAGAGAAACTAATAAATAATAATTTAAAGGAGCCATGATGCAAGTACTAGAAAAGAGCTAAAAGCAAGTTCTGAGTTTGACACTAAGGGACACATAGAAAGAAATACTAAAAGATAAGTAAATAAAACTAGAGAAGTGTTATAAGTAGTACAAGTAATAAAACTCAAGTATTATATGCATAGCACTGTTACAGCCTGTGCTCAAGTCATTTGAATTATTGTATGTTTGTCTCTTTCTGTGTTTGCATGACATGTGTAAGTGGTTTGGTTCATGTTGTACTTTGTGCTTCATGTTAGTGCATCATGTTAATTTAAGACTTAATATAAAATTCTCTTTGAAACTTACTTTAATAAGTTATTTGGTAGTCAGGTAATGCTTTCATTTTAATCTATCTGTTTTGTTTATTTTTTTTCTGCGTGTGTTGATGTAGGTGTAATGGATGCATTTGATTAGAGTTTATTCTTGTTTCCTTATAAGAGCAATTTGATATGTTGTTTTCTGCTGTCTGCCACTAAAAGGTAGTGCAATCTGAGATTTACAGAGCATTGGTAGCTCGGTAGATCTGGAACTCAGAGACTGGGAGGCGTCTTTCTCAGGTGTTTCACCGCCTGCCCAATCTTCAATGACGATTGAGTGACAGGGCTAATAATTATGGCTTTTGTGACATCTGGAGAATGGAAGATGGATGTTAGCAGGAAATTTGTGATATGAAAGTTGCCAGAGGCAGCTGAGAGGCAAGCCTGTATCACAACTGTGGAGTATCAATTTTCCTACACCTGCATCCCCTGCCTCCACTAGCTTTGCTGTGCCCAGTGAGCCTGAATCATCACTTGCTCCAGATTAGACTCCTCCAGTAAGCATGCCTGGTGATGTAAGTGGCCTTTCCTTCCTATTAGGAGGCATGCAAGAACACGACCAGACACTAGAGGGCTGCAGTAAATACTGTAACATTTCCCTTTAGTAGAAAGCTAATTTCTTGAGTTGTCCTTTCTCAAAGTTGCAAGCACTTCTTTCACTTTCCTCTATGACTCTAAGTTGGCTTTTAATAGTGCAATTTCAGTTCCATATGCTTTCTGCTTCCTGTTTTCTTCTCATTAACTTTAACCTTAGTTTAAGCCCATCTCCATATGACTCCACTGTCTTCCATTTATAGCTCATTTTTTTCTGTATCAAGCCATGCCTCCGAAGGTGTGTATGTGTGTTAGTAGTATACTAAGAGTATATATATATATTTATATATATATATACTAACACACAAACACACCTTTTGTGTAGCTGTGTTTCTGTAATAATGATGATTGGTTGAACTTATATGGTGCCTTTCCCATTCTCACGAACAAAAAAAAAAAAAAAACATAAATTAGAAAGTTTGAACAGAGACAGAGAAGTAATGAAATTTCTTAAAGAGGTGTTTTTTTAAACAGGCTTTAAATAGAAAGAGAGAAGCAATAGAATGGAGAGAAGAGTGCAGAGCTTTCCAGAGTTTTGGGGCAGTGAGAGTGAAAGATCGCCCACCCATAGTGGATAGAAATCTAAAGACAGCAAGAATATTTCCAAGGAACACAAGTGGCGAGATTTTGAATAGTGTTTATATGAGGGTCACTAAATATAGGGGGCCGAACCATGAAAAGCTTTATATGTGAAGATGAGGTTTTTGTATTGAATACAAGAAGTGATGGGGAGCTATTAAAGCTCTTTTAGAACCGGAGTGATGTGATAAGATTTTTTTTTGTCAAAATCCTGGCAGTGTTCTGAATGGACTGAAAGTGGTGAAGGGTCTTGGCAGGGAATTACAGTAGTCAAGCCTAGTAATGAGAAACTTATCAGATAATCTGTATCAAAGTTGCATGTCTCAAGATGGAAAAGGGATGTTACAGAGGAGGAAAAAAGCAGATTTGTAGAGATAGTTGACATATGACTCAAGCGTCAGAGAGGACTCAAAAATGACACCAAGGATACATGAAAAGGTTAGAGGGTTTCACTGTAGCACTTCCAATGGAAAGGACAGAGCTAGAGAAGGATGAAATGGCAACTTAGAAAGTACCAACATAGAAAAAAATCAGTTTGGGGAGGGTTATGTGTAAGAAAATGAGACTGCAAACAAGATTGTAGCTCAGAAGAACAACTGTAGAGAGTAGAGGGAGGGAAGGAATGAAAAGATTTGAAGGAAAGTTGGGTATCATTAGCATAGCAATGAAAGTTCAAACCATGCCAACAAATAATAGTACAGAGTGGAAGGATATACAGTATCTTGCAAAAGTGAGTACACCCCTGACATTTTTGTGACTGTTTTGTTATATCTTTTCATGGGACAAACACTGACAATATGACACTTTAATGCAATGTAATGCAGTCAGTCTACAGCTTGTAAAAAAGTGCAAATTTACTGTGCCCTCAAAATAATTCAATAGAGAGCCATTAAAATCTAAACCGCTGGCAACAAAAGTGAGTACCCAATGTGCCCAATTAGCTGTTTTCCCTCCCCAGTACCAGGTCTCAGGTGTGAATAGGGAGCAGGTGTGTTACATTTGGTGTTATCACTCTCACACTCTCTCATACTGGCCTCTGGAAGTTCAACATGGCATGTCATGGCAAAGAACTCCGAAAAAAGAATTGTTGCTGTATAGCCTAGGCTATAAGAAGATTGTCAACACCCCGAAAATGGCTTTGTGTTGAGTTATTTTGAGGGCACAACAAATTTATACAAGCTGTAGACTGACTACTTTACAATGTATCATATCTTCAGCGTTGTCCCATGTAACGATATAATGAAATATTTCACACAAAAATGTAAGGGGTATACTCACTTTTGTGATATACTGTAAATAAATGTTAGATAAAAGAGGTTCAAGGACAGAACCCTGTGGGACACCATGATGCACCAGGACAGTGTCAGATACAAAGTTATCCAGAGCTATGAACTAATGCTTATCAGAAAGAAAACATTGAAAAATAGATTGAGACCAGGAGAAAATGACACCTGTGAGCCCAATCAGAATCAGAAAGACGAGTAAGTATTATGCTATGGCAGACGGTGTCAAATGTAGCCGTGGAATCCAGGAGAAGAAGGACAGATCAAAGGCAGAAAGAAGATCATTAAGAATGGGAAGAGTCAGAAGTGCAGTCTCAGTACTATGTTCAGTGCGAAAACCAGATTGGAAAATCTCAAATAGATTGTTAGTTTTCAAGTGGTTAAGTAGCTGAGAGGCAACCACACACTCAAGAACCTTTGAGAGGAAAGGGAGATTAGAGATGGGTATAAAGTGTGCATAGCACAGATCTGTCCAGACCTGGTTTCATAATCACTGGGGTGACAGTAGTCAGTTTAAGACCAGCAGGCATAGTACCAGAAAAGAGCGAAAGATTCACCAAATGACAGATAAAAGTGAAGCACATGATTTTATAGGAGAGACAGGCACAGGATCAAGAAAAGGGGTAAATGGCTTAGAAGTAGTTACAATCTTGAAGATAGTGTGAGAGTCAATGGTGGGGAAGGAGGAGAAGTAACCAGGAGAAGAGAGAGAAATAGAAGACACTCTGTCTGTGTTGGACCCTCTTGATAGATCCTAATAGATACCATAGGTCTTATTCCCAAAAAAATTCAGAAGCACACTGTAGAGTTCAGGAGATACTGAGAGAGATTACTGCAGAGAGCAGACAACCCATAGCCAGAAGAAGTAGCAGTAGTCATTTTTTCCATGTAATTTATATGGTCACGCTATGGAATCACGCTATGGGTAAAGTAAGGCTCGCTTTACAGTATTTATGTTATCCTGCACTATACTATACCAATCGCCTAACTATTATATTCGATTGCCAGGTCTCTGTTAGACACAAAAAGTTGACCTGGTGATAAAAAATGAAGTGAAAATGGCCAATTTGAGCCCAATAAGCCATTTCCCTCAGTGTTACCATGTGACTCGTTAGTACTACAAGGTGTCAGGTTTGAATGGGGAACAGGTGTGTTAAACTCGTGTTATCACTCTCACACTCTCTCATACCAGTCACTGAAAGTCATGGAGGAGTGAAATAGGATTCCAGCGGCAACCTGTGAGTCTCTAGTAAACTCCAAGCCCAAAAGAATGTTGGGCAGTGCTGGAAAATAATGGTGGCCACATAAAATATTAGACATAATTTGACCATTTTCACTTAAGAGTGTAGTGAGCATGCAGGCTGAGAAGATGGAGTAAACAAGTGGCTGGGCAATGTTATGATGATTACAGTTGTAACTATCCACACAGCCACACAGCAGAAAAAAATGAAAAAAATACATAAATTAGGCCAGAGAAAAAATAGAGACTGAAACCAATCTTCGTGATTATACCAGTAAAATCTCCTGTGCTCGACAGGGAGATAATACCGCCCACAGGGTCTGAGAAATATTGGCACACACGGCGGCCAGAAGGTCCAAATGCAAAAGCTACTGGCTAAAGCTTAAAGCTAAGTAGTAGTAGTTGACACTTTCCTTGCAGTGTAGACTTGCTATCAAAGCTCAGGAATGTTGTTCTGTTTTTGGATATTGACCTAGCAGTTAGCAAGTTATTTGAGGTTGTGATAGATGCTATAGTAGCCCGCAGTGTCCCCTGTTGTGTGATAATGTGCACAAAGGAAACAAATCAAGAAGAATCCTTGTGAATCTTTCTTGTGTGCTGATAACACAGTGTGTGACAAAAAGTTGTCAAGGATCAATTAGCCAGTCTGGAACTAGAAAACACCATAGCAATTCAGGGGCTATTTTACCCCATCATAAAACCCTTCATCAACTCCAAAATAGGATTCTTCTTTGGCCTGGCCATGGTGATCATGTGAAACCTCTTCATTGTTGGTCACATTCGTGACAGGCTGTGTTACATCCTATGCTCAGGTCATTTGAATTATTGTAGATTTGTCTTTTTCAGTCTGTGAGCATGTCACATGAACTTGAGTGAGTCAGAGTTCAATGTAGGACCATCTCTTGCTTTGATAAATGTTGGATTTATTTGAATCTTGCCTTTTAAACACCTGCTTGCTTAATCTCTCATTTTAATCCTCACTCTGGATGCGTACGGATGTTAACCCACGTTGTGGTTTTCAGCCACTGGTTGAATACAATCTTTGTGTTCTTCAGGGTTGTGTGTGATGACAGACATTGTTGGATATTTTCTCCCCTTCCTACTCTGGGACATATTTACACAGTTACACAGTATACACAGTTATTTGAGATGCCATGATATCAGATCACTGAGTCCAGTGGTTGCAAACATTTAGTGCAAAGAAACCTTATTCACTCATTAGGACTGATTCAAATATGTAATGCATGGAGGGAGGGAAAGTTAAACAACCAAAAGCAATGAGAAGCAAAACAGGGAGAGAATCAGTCTAGCAGAGATTTCCTGCTGAGGAAAATGAAAGTAGTCAATTACAGAAAAATCACATGGTCAAGCTGTGAAACTTTCTGTTTCTTTGAGCAATTATTCTCTCCTGATGTCAATTCATGAAATATGCTATTCTAAATGTTTAACTTCTTGATGATTGGAATTAAAAAGTAACAGTTTTACTAGAATGGCATCCTGGAGTGCACTGATATGTAATTGAAATAATTGTTAAAAGGAAAGTGCTGCGCTTTGAAAGTGTTGCCTTTATTTTACAGCAAAACAATCTATGTTGTGAGTTGAGCTAGCAACCCACTCGTGGGCTAGTGAGAGGGGGTATTCTAGACCCCAGATGGGTTTTCATTACGATCAAGATCAAAGACCTACTCAGGTAATATAGTATGTGTCTTATAATGCATTGTGATATTTCAAAATTCAATTTAATTCATTGCGATAATTTGAGCTTACATGAAATATCTATATGGCTTTTTACACAAAATGAAGTTTAAACTAGATGTAATTCTGTAGAATATATCATTTTTATATTCCAGACAAAAGATTCCAATTAGGTTACAATACATTAACGAGAACATACAAACCTTATGTGTAACTACAGTATGAAGTCTGATAAGTAAAAATATAGTTCCTTAGTTCCTAAAGTTTTTATTTGAGCCACATTTAAGAACAGTACCCACACCTAAAATATTAATTCAAATCACAACCTTATATAGGCTAACGAGGGAAAATATGCTAAGCAGAGCTGGTGATTATAGCACTGCACATAGGGATGTCCCTGTCTAGTTTTTTTTGGAAGCATAGCCTGCATTCTAACCTTCTTCCCAGCTATAACTGAAGCACTGAATGACTGCTCAGAGAGGTGTGCTCACAGAGATACTTAGCATCTAGCTGACACAGATAAAGCAGAAATTCAGAATTTCAAACCACCTTAAAATATGCAGTGGTACATCAGGTTTTGGGTGATGCATGTGCACTTTCCATATCCACCTGTATTCTACCCTGTACAGTGACTGTACTAGTGAGTAACCCTCAATTTTCATACAGCAGAACTAATGCCATAAATGTAAAACTGAATGTAAAACTGAAGATTGAACCTAGGATCCTCTTGCTGTGATGCAGCGGTGCTACTCACCAAGCCACTGTGCTGCTCACATAGAGTTTATTAATGCCAAATTTACACTACTTAAATGCACTAGCATCTAAAAAATCACATTGTATACATTTAATTTGCATTCTATTCCATAAAATAAGTATTTGATACAACAGAAGAACATAATTTAATATTTGGTACAGAAACCTTGCAATACAGAGGTCAGACGTTTCCTATAGTTCTTGACCATAATTTTGGCCCACTCCTCCATACAGGTTTTGCGGCTGTCGCTGGGCAACGTTAAGTTTCAGCTCCCTCCAAAGATTTTTTATTGTGTCTAGGAGACTGGCTAGGCCACTCCAGGACCTTTCTTACGAAGCCACACCTTAGTTTCCCTGGTGTGTTTCGTGTCATTGTCATGCTGGAAAACCATGTTCAATGCTCTTCTTGAGGGAAGGAGGTTGCTGACAAAAATCTAGTGATACATTACCCCATCCATCCTCTCTTCAATACAGTGCAGTCATACTGTCCCCTTTGCAGAAAAGAGAGAGTATTGGTAGTTGTGTGCTAGTACATTCGATGTAAAGGCATGAACCATTTAAAGTTGTTCAGACAGTGCTCCCCCATGACATTTTTGCACTATAGGGAACTGTGCTCCTATGGATAGCAGTTTAGAGATGTTGTGAATTCATTATGGGTCTAGTTATCTGGTGAATTAGATAGAGTGCACATGTCTATCACATGCAGCTTATCTGTCTTGCTATATTGTATTATGTTGATGAGATGAGGAACAGTTTCCTCCTGGTCTGTATTTGTCCATTTTTGTTTAAAATGATGTGGGTGTTCTAATTTTGAATGATGAAATAATAAACCAATGAATTGTATCATTTTGTATCTTAAGAAATTGTATTATCGTACTTGTACTATCTATCTATCTATCTATCTATCTATCTATCTATCTGTCTGTCTGTCTGTCTGTCTGTCTGTCTGTCTGTCTGTCTGTGTGTATTGTTGGTTAGTTATACAACCACATCAAACCTACATTCTTCATATAAATCTAGAGGAATTACAGATGTGTTTTGAAGCAGATTCAAAAATCCCATTTATAAAATTGAAATAATACACACTGGCAGCACTGAGTGTCTGGCAGTTGAGTGTGAGAGACATCAGAGGAGATTTTGTACTCTTTTGCTGTTCAGCAGATACAGCTTGTGTATAACGAATGAACACTGCAGTACTGAGACATTTGATCATTCCATGCACTAAGATATTGACTTTCACCAAGATTAATTATTAATATAGACATTTTAGTAAGCATTTCATTGTTATCTTTTAATGAAATTGAAAGGGAAATCGGGATTCCCACACAGATCACCTATGATGTGCACACACACACACATACACACACTTTACAGACAGCAATTATCCTAACAGGCAATAGATAGGCCAAGACACAAACATGAGTCTTTGCGGTAGTGAGAGACAGCACTAGCCACAACTCCACAGTGCTGTCCTAAATAGATTTTTTTTATTTAAACTCAGATGCATCATCAAACCCACTTTATTAATTCACAAGCAAAAGTAGTAAACCACTAAAATGAAAGCCTTCATTAAAATGGCAAAGGCAGTTATGTTCGCATGAACAAAATTAATGCAATTAATGAAAAATTGTTTTTGTGCTAATTTATTTTTAATATCTCACATATGGCAGAACAATGCTACTTTAGTCTCAAACTATTACTCTATTTAGTGTTTAGCAGGATTATTTTGTTTTAGCAAGAAGAGGGGCCTCTCTAATTTCTGTGTATGCCCCAGTTTAAATGTTCATCTTGAACAGTTATGCCTGTTTCCTTTATGAGACGGGGTTTTGTCTAAGCAAGTCAAATAAACAATTAGCAATGATATAACTTAAGCACTACGATCCTAATAACAATTACTTATGATATTCACCTAGAAATTAGCAGTGCTGCTGGTCTGATAAGTTGTTTTTGGATATATTTTATTTCAGTTCTTAAATTAAATAATGAATAGTTATAAAGAATAATATTATAAATAAGTGCATTTAAAAGATTACGAAATTGTATATATATATATATATAAACAATAAACTGGAAACTTATACTCCTAATTTGTGTGAAGACTGTTCAACAATGTGTTGGAAGCAAATCACCATAAGTGACACCTAGACATGAACCTGAGGGTGCTTGAGTCCTTGTCTGTTTAACATCAGCCTGTACAAGTGCACCTTTTACCGACCTGTATATAAATTTCAATCCATAATGCTTACAGGTGGCGAAAGCCTCTTGAATTGAGTTGAATAGGCTTTAAGTTGAGTTAAGTTCACTTTGCAAAGATACTTAATGGCTCTCGTAAAACTGGAATCGGTTCAAGTGGGACAGGTGGAGTAACCCAGGTTTTCCCTACAACTTGACACACATGCCATGCGTGAAAGAAAGAAGTGATGTATAGCTTGTTGGCCAGTCAAATAAGTATTTCAGTGCATGTATGTCTTATGATTTCTGGTCCTGGATAAACGCAAGTAAATTTTACGTTTTTGATTTTTTGCTTTTTATATGGATGTGTGGACAAAACAGTCATAAATACTGATCACATACAGACACGTGATATATCTCTAAAGAATACACACAAGCCTCTCTGGAAACAACCAGCATCTCAAGTGTGAGGGAAATAAGAAATGATCAGGGTCAGAACAGGCAGAAGTTGGTAACAAGAAACAAAAACAAAATGAGCAAAAGACCACGCTTTCTCTATGCCATGTAAAATACAGAAGCAGCACAAGTGATGTCAGTGAGCACCGACATACAGGTTCATATGAAATGCCCTAATAGAGACACACAGGCAGAAACAAAAACATTTGAATGATCTGCAGCACTAGTCATGACAAGATAAATACTCAAGCCTACTGTATATTCTGCACGGTCACGTGTGATAACCATAATTGTTCTATGTGAAACTGTTTTTGAAGCAATCTTCCCAGCTGTCAAAATGGATGGGAAAATTATGGATGGAAAATGCAACATTTCATCAGCAATTGGCGAGCCTCCTCACATATCAACACTTTGAACAACAGTCCAGAGAAGACTTTTATGATCCAGTTTCTGAATAACATTTACATGAACATCGATTTTCACAAATACCAAGGACAAAATTCCGCACCTGAATACTAAAATGCTACTCAAGTAAAGTCATTTTTACACTGTACATTTCAAAATATATTTCTGAAGTAAAATTACTCATTCAAATAAACACTTAAATAAGTGTAAGAAGATCTTGTAAAAGTACTGTGTGACTCATAGTCAAATACTATTGTATATAAAAAGGACCAAATATATACGGTATATATAGCTTCTGTTTTGGCAGCATGGCTGTATTAGTAACGCAGTAATCTCACAATTCCAGCATCCCTAGTTAGAAACCACCCTTGGACCCCATCTGTGTGGAGTTTGCATGTGTTTCTAAAGTGCCATATCAGTATGTGTATGTGTCAATATATATGTCCTGCAATGAATATACTCTGTCTTCCTCCCTAGCACTCTGTGCCATTGGCTAGGCACCAGCTTTCCCATAACCCTGTCCAGAATAACTGGTAAGAAAAATGGTAACTGAATGAATAAATGCATATATCAGTAATTGTACTTGAGCTTCCTCCCACATTCCAAAGACATGCACTAGATCAACTGGAGTCTCTAAGTGTTCTAGTAAGTGGGTGAGTGTGTTCACGTGTGCCCTCTGATGGACTGTCACCCTGCTCGTGGCTAATTTCCTCCTTGTGCCCTGCTAAAAGTGTATATCCACATCCCTCCCCAATGGAGACAATAGGCATTAAACATTATAACGTTTAAAAACGAATTAGCAGTAGCAGCAGAATGACAACTCAATATATCAGATGACAGAAACAGTGGTTGTCAGTGAAAAATCTTTTACCATCAGCATTAATTTAAACATGCACATCTGCAGCACACTTAAATACATTGGCATTATACCACACAGGTAAAGTGAGTGAAATATATGCAAGAGGTCAAAGTTCAGTTGCAATCTTTCTGTCAGGAGGGTGTTGCATTACACCACACTAAATTAGATTCAAGATCTCACACAAAGGTGAGCTGAAGCAATGCCTCTGAATAAAACATTTCCCTTTTGTGGGCTTTCATACCATCAGAAATTGTCTGGGAAAATCCAAATTTAGGCAGTGAAGTGGAGAGGACGAAACAGAAAGTGAGGAATAATGCGTTATAGATATCGGAGATGTCATCTGAGGATGTGAATGCATTTGCATTGCAGTAGATAAACGAGTTGCAGAATTTTTGCCCATGACAGCTATGCACAGCATCTTAATATAGAGACCAGAATGAGCTAAGTTCTTCTGTAGAAATAAAGCACTTAAATGCCTTTGTTCTTTGTCCCTAAAATTATATAATTAACTGAATTAATCAATAAATATAATTTACAGGAAGGTAACATAAGTAAAGTAACACAAAGGTAGCTTTTTGACTTCATTTATAGTACTTGTTGCTTATTATTATTTATTACTTGTACTGCATTGCATTCATTACAGTAATCTGTGTTTTTCCTAAGTGTTGGGTTAATTGGTCACTCTAAATTGTATTTGAGTGGAAGTAGGTTTGAATAGTATTTTTTTACAAATTTGCTTCTGTTATATATAGCCATTGATGTTGATCCAAAAGATAGACAATAAATAGGTAAGTAGTATAGATTCTGTATGTAAACCTTACTTAATTACTAATACATTCACACATTTATTTAAGTATTACTCTTATTGCTAAACCAGGAAACATGGGGAATAAAAATAGAAACTGACTGGTATTAATGTTGTAAAAAATAAGATGGCTCATTTGAATAATTAAATGAACATCTAAACAAGTGTTCAGTAATTTACAGGCAGAGTTGCAGCAGTCACTAAACAATAACATTATATTCCTTTATATTTATACTAACTGTATTGTCTTTGCTTTTAGCTGTTAAGATGAGGATACAGATTCACAGCCTATGGGTTTGTGAAGTCAGAGATGACATTGTGGATTAGAAACCTAAAACACACAGACAAAGTGAAGAAAAACTGGAAACCAGGAAAGCCAGGACATAGAAAACATAATGTATATGTATATGGATTGCGAGGGTCAGCATTTAGGACAGGGCCTCTTTAGTCACAGCAAAATCTTCTTGTTGCATGCCTAGCTCAGAGTTTGAACTTCTCTTTCCAGCAGCCATCTCTTATCTTTGAGCCACAGGTACTCTGTCATATGGATTTCCACTGAATTATTGGGAATAATTGCTTACTTGCTTACGAAATCCAGGAGACAGTAAAAAGACATGGGGGTGTGGAGTGGGTTTGCTAAAAGCGCAAAGCAGGAACCAACCATAGACACTGTCCAATTTAATGCCCTATGAATTATGTTGTAAAAAATATATATAAACAGGTCATTTCAATTTGACTCAGTTAAGACACACAGCACCACATAGTTGCACCTTAAATGTACTTTACATAAGCACAGTACTATTTCACAAACAGCTAACCTCACCTATTCAGGCACATGTTTTGTTTGTGTTTGGCTTTATGCATTAATAAGTCTACAAAATGCAAGTAAATCTAAAATTCATTTGTAAGTTCAAGGATAAGCAGGGACTCAACAACTGCTGTCAAAGTAAATCGGTTACTTTGTACTTTCTAACCACATCAGTAAAAGTGGGACAACAGGGACACATTAAGACAGGCATTTATCCAGAAGAAGGGGAGTGAATTCTGTTAATCAAAGCTCAAAAAATATTCATTTATGTTTTTTTATGGTAAACTTTCCACTGTATTTCTTGCCAGCAACTATTCAGTCTTGTTTTATCAGTTAGAGTAGATTTTAAGTATTACACAAAACATTAATCCCCAATAGAGAATGTGTGGAGATTTATAAATGAAAAATGCAACGTTGACCCTGTAGTGTTGCACAGCTTAACGTGTTTGTAGAAAGAATGGGACAAAATAACATGCCATCGCTTGGTACCCTCAGTGCCAGAACATGTTTTAAGTATTTACCATCTCAACTTTTTTAATGCGTTTACCAGACAAAACATGAAATATTACAGGTTTATACTGTCTGCTGTTAAAAGGAAATGTAAGACACACTGATATATGCTAAATTATGTTGATGGTTGTTTTATGATTGTTCTGTATGGGTTTAATATGTAAATTAGTCACATCAGAATGTAATAGAGCATTCTAGTGGTATTGCTGCATACTGCCAGTGACAGAGTTTTAAATGCGTTAATAACTGGGCTGGGATTTCTAAGATGTCAAGAGAAAGAGTGGAAGGTATTAATTCAGTGTGCAAAAAATGTGACCAGGCATACAATAAAACTTTTTAATGTCTCTCACCAGTATATGTAGTTTGAGCATTATTCGTCTCCAGTCTTGTTTGTTTACACGTATAGACTTTTTTCTCTTGTTGTTATTCCCTACACAATATGTATAACATCTATTTACTTTGTATAAACAATTTAAAAGAATGTAAACTAAAGATTATTTTAATTATGTCTTAGTATGTGCACAGGTTACATGCCATTACATTACTATGCTGTTTTATGGAAATGAGCATCCATAGAAAGCATTGATCTTTCTTCCTTCGATAATAGGAGATTGAATTAATTAATTCCTAAATTTGTTTGTTCATTTATTTATCCAGTCAGTCATATTGTAACTTTGTTCACTCGTTTTTAAACCTGCTTTAATCCAAGGTTGTGGGAGAGCTGATCCTAATTGACAACACAGGGCACCATTGACATAGCATCAAACAATTGCATTATTATTATTATTATTGTTATTATTATTATTATTATTATTATTATTGTTGTTGTTGTTGTTTATCATTCTTCTTTTGATTATATTATTATTATTAGAAAAGTAAGAAAATCACACATTCACGGGAATCTCTTTTGTTAGTTTAACATTAGGTGACTTGTCCTTCTTCTCCACGTAATGTAAAGTTCACAGCAAGCAGTAAAGCTTTAAGCTGAAATGTTCATATATAGAATATAGAAAAGATTAATGCACCAGACATCAGCATTTACCTTTGGTTCAATTTAGAATATCCGGATTAATGCATTAACATTATCACCACTTTGTATTATCAGCGTTCCACAGCATCAGGCTGTTGATATTGACTTTTACTTTGGTGAGTTACAACTAAACAGGTTTTCATTACTTTAAATGCTCACACTTTTTTCCCCAGCATCAGTCGAGCTATTGTGCCATCATATACATACATACTTATATATATATAAAACCAGCACATATACAAGTTGATTAGTATATCAATCAGTGATCTTTTTTTTCGAAGATACTTGCCAATTTTCAATCAATCGATTGCAAGATTTTAATTCATGATGGTGTAGTATGTTACTAACAGTTATCATTGAGACTGTGGTCCTAGCTCTTTTCAGGTCATTGGCCAGGTTCTCCTGTGTAGTTCTGGCCGGATTCCCGACCTTTCTCAGAATCATCCTTACCCCATGTGTCTCCTGTAGCCCATCCCAGCCTTGTTCAGGTCTACAATAATATCCTTGGTGTTCTTAGACAGCTTGTTTGTCTTGGGCATGGTGGAGATAGTGGAGTGTGATTGATTGAGTGTGTGGACAGGTGTCTTTTATGAAAGTAACGAGTTCAAACAGGTGCAAGTAATACAGGTAATAAGTGCAGAATATTAGGGGTTCTTAAAGAACAGGTCTGTAAGAGCCACAATTCAATTCTTGCTGGTTGGTAGGTGATCAAATAATTATTTCATGCAATAAAATGCAACTGTCTCCCACAGTTGAAGTGTACCAACACTAAAAAATTGCAGACCTCTCCATTTTTGTAGGTGGGAAAACTTGCAAAATTGGCAGTTTATCAAATACTTATTTCTTATTTTCCACACTGTACGTACGTGCGTACGTATCCTTCTCTTGGAGTGTTCCTCAAAATGCAATGCTCGACTATTGGACAAATTCAGCTTTCCAGAACCCTAGCGTAGACATTCTCAGGGTTGGCAAGTGTAATGTCCCAATAATTGGAAAACATTCTCTGGTCCCCTTTTTTAAAAATGGTGGGACCCATCATCCTGGTTTGCCAATTCAAAGGCACTGTCCCACTGTCTCTAGGTGATGTTGTTGAGGTGTGTCAGCCAAGCCATCCCCCAGAATTAAAGGTCTTCAGCAGTTCTGGATAAATCTCATCCACTCTGGCCACAAACTCCTCCCACACTACAGATTTATCTTCAGAAGCTTTCATAAGAATGCTTCATTAATCATGTTTGTGTGGATTTTCACTCCAGACCTCCAATAGGAGCTGCAGTGTCCATTGACCGCAACGCAGGTGGTCAAAAACACTATGAAAAGCTTACATGTAATAGCTGTAGTCCTGAATTTCCTCTCCCTGGCAAATCCACACAGCAGTTGCCCAAGTCAGGGTGGGACCGGATAGCTAGGAGATGAGGAGTGTGGTGTGGGCAGAGATGCTGCACTGGGTAATACACAAAATACAACAAATATTGCTGGAGGAAGCACTTGCAACAGCAAGGTGGGAAAAGAGTCTTAGGAGCCAGACTCAGAGCCATAAAGAATCACTGGGGGCATCGGGGTTTGAGACAAACTCAGTAAACCTCTAGATGGCTCAGAGAAGTGGAGCAAGAGCCTGCTGCTGGCACTGAAGCTCAGCGACAGACCACAATATCAGTACTATTTGCTGTTACCAGCCTCCTAACTTCTAACTGCTAACATGCACATACTATGCACAATCCATGCAATCTGGACAAGAACTACCTTCTGCCATCTCTCTGGTGGTAAATTCTCTGTCATTAGTTGCAACCACTGGAGGAAAATGCAGAGATCCAATACAAAATATTTATTTTAAACTGAGAAACAGGCAAAACAGCAAAGAAAAATCATAGTCCAAAACTAGTCCAGGGTCAAAAACAGATAAACAGTCCTACCATGCAGAGAAGCAGGGTTCACACACACAACCTGCACAGTAGTTGAAGTGCAGGAAAGTTCTCAGTTACGAAGTTTAACAGCAATGACGCTTCACACCTGTGCATGAGTGAGCTGCATTTAAATTCCCAAAGATAGATCAGCAAAGTAGATAACGGGTAAGTATGCGGGCAATCAAGGTTCAGTTAGTGACATTGCAGGAGTGAAGCGTGCTGGCAAATGAAGGCTGGAAGTGAGGGGACCAGGAGTGTGACCACAAAGGGCAATATAATAAATTGAATTCCTTAGTCACACTAGAAACTTGTGCTTTCACCAATACACCAATAAGGTGTTGCTGGTATAAAATAAACAATGTTAGGTCACCACTAGCCTGGATACAAAATGAGATACTGTTGGGCATTGGAGACAAACAGGTTCCTTACTGTATCTTACAGCACATCTGCCCAGAGCTGTTAGCGAGGCGCCTATAGATCCTGCACACTTGTAAGTTGCCAAAGCTGGCATCCCAGCATGTCTCATAAATGCTTAATCAGAGAGGAGACATTCCTGGGAAACACTTGTTTGAACGGTGATACTGAAAAATTGATATTCTGCATTATTTTTGCTGAGTTGTTAGTGACCCTCTTATCACTGCTAGGGGTCACCTACTGTTCTACAGTAAGTGATGCCTCCCAATATCATCACAACAGCACTTAGAGTAGTGCGGTGCTCCACAGTAAAGCGCTCACCATAAGGTCTCCATACTCAAACCCAACTGTCATCCAATCCCAAACAGAACCTGGATTTGTCATCAGGTCCATACCAGTCCAGGTCTGGGCAGAGAAAAGTGTAGTGAAGGTGTTAACTGTAACTAGATGGTAGATCAGAAGAATAAAGGGGTACGCCTTACTCATATTAATATTTTTGGTTGTAATTTTGGGGTGATTAGCAATCAGCTGTATAAATGAGATACTTACTGGCTGGATCTGACCTCATTAACCCACCCACTGTGTCAAGGCTGGTAAAAACAGCCATTTTTATTCTGTTCTCCAGTTAGCTTCATGCTAGTCACAGTCTGTTAAGTCAGATAGACGGAATATGATTACTGCTCTTCTGCTTTCTTTGATCACTAAACCAAACCGTGTCACCACCCCTAAGCCATAAGCTATAGTGCAAACACAAAAACACATTGATGGTGACTCTTCTCTGCTTGTTTGGAGATGTATTGCATTCCATACAAGGACCATTGATAGATTTACCATGCACTGATGTTTAGTAGCTGCGCTAATTATTTTGTACTTGTCTGTTGTATTTTGTTTGAGGAGGCTTAATATTTTGCACTGGATTATCAGGCAATCGGAGGGAAATTTAAATAATTTTATCACACACTGCTTCTTATGTTTCTAAGAACAACTGTTATTAAAAATGCAAGTGACGTGACTGAGCTATCCAAGACTAATTAATTTAAAACAGTGTAATGTATAGCAAAGGTGGTTGAAGGAAAGAGTGAAATAGTCTAGAGGCAAAAGTTGTGTTGAAATGTGATCTTCACAACACAATATGAAGGCTTTTTTGAACAAAATCAAAATTAATACATCACATATTCCCTACACATTTTCTCATTGTCATGCTCGTGGCTTAAAGGAGATATCAGCTGATATATGTTGTTTATATGGTTTGATCACTTTTTTCAGGTTGACACTCACACTCTCTTATCATCATTATGGAAGACTTCAAACACACCAGCCTGATCTCTGAACTCCCAAAACACAAACAGCTACCCCACCAGAAAAGATCAAACACATATTTGCTGCATTTGCACCATCAACTAATCAAGGGCTAATACACGTGCCTCGCTTGGTAACTCATCACTCTGTAATCAGTCTCATTCCCAAGGCAAAGACTTAATACCACAAAGCCTTAAGTGAAATCAGTGAGTTTATGGAGACTTCATCCCATAATAAACTACAAGTCAATTTTCTCCCATGTATCTCCATAAGAGCTCAACAGGTGAGGAGGTACACGACAAAAAAGGCCACGGGTCCTGACAGCATCACCTCTAGAATTCACAAGGACTGTGTACACCAGCTGTATGGGGTGGGTATATACATCTTCAGTCTGATCCTGATCCACAGGGGGTCGCACTAAATACTGAAAGCAAAAGTTCACATACTTTTGCCACTCACAAATATGTAATATTGGATGTTTTTTATTCAATAAATAAATGGCCAAGTATAATCTGTTTGTCTCATTTGTTTAACTGGGTTCTCTTTATCTACTTTTATGACTTGCATGAATATCTGATAATATTTTAGGTCCTATTTATGCAGAAATATAGAAACTTCTAAAGGGTTTAAAAACCTGTTTTAACAACGCACTGGCCTGGTTTAGCAACTCTAGCAAATCTAGGTGTCCTGTACAGAAAGGCTGTCGCCATCTGCTGAGAAGGCTGAGTTTGCAGATCACTGTTTCAACATGTGTTAACTTTTTACCTTTACTTTTACTGCAACATCAAAGTAAATGGTCCACATACCAAGAGGGATAAAACACGATAGTTTCATGGTGCAGAGCTAACAATGCAGGAGTGACACGTACAAAAATTCATTTAGAAAGAAACTCACTTCCACAGGATTGTCTTGGCACCACCATTCAGCAGAACAGAGTGCTGCATTTAAAAAGAATGCCTAATGGTGCTTGTACTTCCTGCAACAGCTCAAGATGTCTGATGCACTGCTGGTCCAGTTCTATGCTACTATAATGGAGTCCTTCACCTCCAAAAACACACTGCCCCTACTGCTGATCATGATCTGGGGAGCAATCGGATAAAACACAACTTGGTCACCCAATTTTTTTCATGATAATGTTCATATAAGACCAGAAAGGGTTGCCAGATCTAATCGAGCCAATCAAGCATTTAAGGAAAACAACTGGTATGCCAGCTTCTTCATTGCTGTTTGCAGGAACTACAGGTCCCGCTGCAACATCTGTGTTCAACTGTCCCACTGGAACCTGCATGCTTCTTTTACCAACCATATGTATCAAGGCTCAAGGCGACCCAACAAGGTACTAGCTTAAGTCCTTCCAATTGTACAATTTCTTACGCACTTACAATTAATACAGTCTTACAGTACAAGCAGTTGGGGATTAAGGGTCTTGCTCCCAGTCTCAAATGTGGCAGAGGTGGGATTTGAACCCTAGACCTTCTGGTCCACAGTCCATTATCTTAACTACTAGGCCACCACAGTCTCGGTCAGAAAGTGAGTATCTTGCTTAAGCATATGTTTTACTGAAGTTAGCCCGTCAAAGACTGAAGACTCTCTGCAACTTTATACATATTAACCAGTACTGCTTTCCGACTCTTAAATTTCTTTGTAACATATTCAGTTTGGTGTGGCATTTTAAATGAGCGAGAGCATGCACTTGACCTGCACCAGGGCACACATATGGCTGCAGTCTGTGTTCTAAACGGTTGCATTCTAAACTACCTTTCTAAATGCCACTAGATAATTAAAAGCAAATAACTTCGCCAAAGATTGCCACATTTCCTGTATAAATGATCTGATTGCTGATTGATTAGCTCATGCACACTTAGAGGCTTCTATTCTCAAGAGTACTGAGAGGAATGGAAACCCAGTGTTCAAACCAAAATTCAAAATTAGACTTGCTCCAGTTTTCTGATTCATTTGTGCATGTAAGCACATTCAATGATTTAGCACACAGCCTAACAGCCTAAGGCAGGATATACAGTCATTTTAACCATATCTCCAGGGCAAAATATATACAAGCACAAACATGTACACAGAGATTTTTGACTCTCTGCACGGTCAGCAGCATCTTCGGTCAGCGGAAAGACAGCATAGATAAATCACCACTGCCAGATTAGAACCAATAAACCCAAGAGTGAGCGGGGGAAGGAAAGGAAAGAGATAACAAATAGGAAAAGGGAAGAGAGTGACTAGGAAACAAACAGAAGCCTGCGATTTGTTTTCACAATATAAAGACTAATGATTAGCTCTGTTCAAAAGGGTAGTGCTTGAAGGTTGTACTGGAGTTAGTCCATCAAACACAAACTGAACTTATTCTCCAATGGTACACATATTAACCATGAAGACGTTATGCGGTTTGAAATTACACTGCTCAAGAGGGAGGGATATTTCACTATGGGACATTTCTTTTGAAATATCCAATCATTTTTGTGAGCAGTATATTTGTGGCACGTTAAATTTGGTATAGAAATCACAAATGTGCAAGAACATGCACTTAACCTGTGCCTGCCCAAACGGTGTATATGACCCATGCAATCCAAAAGCTTCATTACCAGGTTTTTCTAATTGGTTTAGCTCTGGGTGTCTAACGGGCATCATTAAAACATTTCGAAATCCTCCGAGTTCAGCAAACTCACATTACACTACTAATTAATAACCTTGCAAGCTGTCACAAATGTCTGTCTCCATGGCAACAAGACCAGGAAGTGGTCTGATGCAGCTCATCAGAATGACATTCCAGAAATATCGGATGTTGCAGACCTTCCGTTCTAGGCAAAAGCTCCCAGCTGTTTTATTAGCATGAGGGCAATGAGTGATTTAGCATGGTCAAACTGTAAATTGAAGGGATGTGTTCATCTCCTAGCAACAACACCAGCAGTTACAAGCCTCCACCGAAGTCACTCACCTCAGTCAAATGGAAGGAAATGTGATTATGACTCCAAATGGATGCATGTCTGGCAAATATCAGATGAGCCGCTGCTTTCAATAAGTTAACCAGCGCAAATGAGGGTAAATCAACAAGGGTTCAGTGGTAATGATGTTCAAAATGGAGGTTGGCAGACACAATGCCAATTGCTCATCCACCCACTTATGACTAGTATAAAAGATTGGTGTATGTGTGTGTGTGTGTGTGTGTATCTCCCTCATAAAAAAACCCACACAACCTTTACAATTTCAGAAATGTATTGTTGTTTAGATTCCTGATTATTAGGAATAGATTGTGTTACTGATGTCATAAAACACTTTTGTAAGTCACTCTGTATAAGGATGTCTGCTAAACACTGTAAATGTGAATGTAAACATTTTTATTCACCGGATTATCTGTAATTTACTATTGGAATATTAGAAAGGAATGTAGGCACCACTGCACACACCAAATGCTACTTAACAGTTTAGAGTGTTTTCTGACAACTTTAGCACAGTTATTGTTAGCATTAGCTAACCCCAAATCAGTATTTTACTTAAACAAGATGTTATACATGAGCCATGTTCATCAATCATAGCATAAAGTGAAATTTCTGTTTAATTACAAGGAACATCTATTTTGCTTCCAAAACATGACAATTAACCCTACATATTGGGGTTGTAAATAAATATAAATATATTAATTATATTAATTCTTAATTATATGAATAATATATAAAATATATTTTTTTTCTTCCCCCACAATAACATTGCTGTCTGGGACAAATACAACTTTTGCAATATCCTACATTGCTTTTTTAGAAGAAGAATACCCAATATAAGATCAAATGATGAGATTTTTATGGCATCAGAAAAAGTAAGCTAGAACTTTTAAGCTTTGAATTATTGAGATTGTTTGAGCTGTTGAGCTGTGTGAAAAAGGTCTAATACACTCATTGTCAAAAAAATTAATAATAATAATAATAAGAAGAAGAAGAAATCACCTAAATAAGTCAGATGGCTGATAAACTTGGCATACATTTCTGTCTAAGGGAGATTAGACCTGTAAATGATTACAGGTGTGGTCTCATTAAACACTGGGTCTTGTGCCACAAGAGGACGAAAAACATCATCTGATTTTGACACATCGTAGTAGAGGAAGTAGATAAAGAGAACGTAAATGTAAATATTAAGCATAAATATACAAAGATATTATACTTGGTCGCTTATTTAATGATTAAAATGATCCATTACTATCCATTATTCAGAAAATGTATTTATTACTGTAACAGTGCAGCAGTAAATATAATATAGTAAGGCAAAAGGTAAGGTAATATACGCCACAAAGATGATAATACAAGAATATATGCATGTGCATGAATGAAGGAACGAGAGAATGTGGGAGAGAATCAAAGTAACTATCGATTCCAGAAAAATGCCTTTTGTTGAAGGTCACCCTGCTTTATCCTCAGTAAGTTCAGAAAAAAACACACTTAATCGCCTTCTATCTAATGTTTTTAGACTTTGCTCAGCCTTTTAAAAGATATTTTCTGTTCTCTGAAGTTGCCTTGCTTACTTTTCAATAGCAATTAATTTGGAGGCCAATCTTCTACACAATAGCTTGTCAAATCCAAATGCTTCAAGCGCTCTAAAACACACTTATTACTGCGATCACATTGCACTGATGTTACAGCTATTTTGAAGTTACTTCAAAATCTAACAATCTGATTGCTGTACAGTGATACATATTATACCGTAACAATAAAATGAGAAACAAAGAGTTTAAAGAGAATCATCATAGCCAATGAAGACTAGTAGTGACAGAGTGGCAGATGTTATTTCAGTCATAACTGACATCAACACTGTTTGGGTCAAATGTTTCTTACACACACAAACAAACAATTGAAGAAGGATGTAGGTGCACAACATGACATGACAGGGCAGATGACTGTGAGATTTAGCCAGGCACCTTAACAAATGAGGACAGAGGTACAAAGAGTGCACTGCAGGCTGATGATAAGCTATTAACAGGAGGGCGACTGAGAGAAAGAACTAGAGGAAGACCGAGAGCAAGGGAGAGAGATGATTTATCTTATTTCTACCAAATGTCTACAAAATATCAACCTTCGGCTGGTCAACATGAGCACAGACCAACTTGGACCAACATTACAGTTACTAGGTTGATGTTGCTATAAGTGATATATTTCCTTACACATTTCATTTTTAGCGGAAACAAAAAGAGCTGAACAGAGGCTTTGAAATTGTGGGAGGCAACAGCATATGGAAAGCCAGTCAAGTCATTATGCATGTAGTGTTTTTTTGTCTGGCAAATGAAACAACATCCAGCAGTGACAGTGCAGACATGGTACATCGGTGCTTGAAAAAATTCATATTGCATATTTCTCCATATATGTGACCAAAAACACATTTATTGATTTTGTGAGAAAAAATGATTTCATAGTACATATCTGCATGTGGCAAAAGTATTTGACTTTGTTTTCAGTATCTTCAGTGACTCCCATGTGTAACAATAGCTGGAACCAAACATATCCAGTAACTGTTTAGCTCCTGATTAGCTCCTGCATATTTACATAGAGGAATTTTAGTCTATTCCTGGAGAGAACATGCAGACTCTACATTTGTAGTAGAGTCTGAGGTCAGAATTGAACTGGAGATATCTGAAGATGAGAGGAAAAATACTTTTTGACTTATTGGCCATATTTATGCAGAAGTGTTGACGTTTCTAACGTGTTCACAAACTTTTTCAACAGTGTATGTTTGTGGTGGGCTTTATTACTTCATAAGCATGCTTGCCATTTCTACGTACACCATATAACCAATTGCTCCAACATGACTATAAGACAATGATTTTTTTCATATAGGACGATGTGATCTTCCAATGTACCATATACAAAGATAATGCTTCCCATTTGCATTAAATTGAACAAACCTATGATAGTTTTTGTCAACACAAAGAAAACACATGAAGCATCCTGGGTGTATACTGTTTGCAATTAAATACATTTTAATTTGCTTTTATATTCTATGCCGCCTCAAGTTTTTCTTTGTGCTTGTATTTCCAGCTTGATTATGCTTAACTGTTTTATAATTGCTACTCTTTTGGCTCAAAAGTAACTGACAAAGAAACAGTCAGCCAGGTAATTACCAGGGGCAGACTGATGAGATGGCGGTCCATTTGACCAGACCAGACCAGACAGTGGGCAAGAAAATGATCATGGTGTTACAAGTACACAATTGTTTGCATTCACCAATGGTGCTGGTATTGTCCATTGGGAGAGGCCCTTGGGGGGCAGCAGTGTGAGTTGCTTTCTCCTGGTGTCGCTCTTAAAGGCAATTTGTCCAGGCAGATGGACAGAGCAACCAGAGAGCAAATAACAGTGGGTTCATCAAATGCATCAAGTTCATCCATTAACTGTTTAGTGAGTGCCTTAAGAATACTCCCTGTAGCACTGCCTCATTCCACTTGGCAACCTGCTGAAAACCAGATCACAGCAGAATAATTAGCCCTAGAATGGGATACCTCCTGAAAACTTAAGCGGTACTTCCAGCATGACTGGGGCGGCCACAAAGAGCTTTGAACACTGACACAAAATCAGAAATGTTTAGGGAGCTGATCTTCGAGCTGCTGTAGCTAGTTTCTGCTCAGTTAAGAGTCCTTCCAGCAAACCAATAACACAGTGTACCTTAGCTGGAAAACAAGGTCACAATAAAGTGGGAACTCTACATTTGTCAAAGTTGCCATAAAATAAATCAGGATTGACGTATGATTCTCTGAGTGAGAATTCTCTGGCTATGGAGCTGGACTAGAAACATGTTGTGTAATTGGCATAACATAGAGGAAAAGGTCAACTGGACAGGACAATGCAAAGACTACAGCAACTTGTATGTCTATCACATTTGCTGAGTCATGTTCTGGTTATTTTCTACCTAGGCCTTGATAAGTTGCTTGTGCTGCCTGAAGCTTGCTTGATTTAAGAGGTCCAGCTCCCCTCAGAGTCTGCAGTGTCCATGTCATGGACATCTCTTACTATTAAAGACTGGTGTTTGCTAGCTGGACCCGCAATGCAGACACAAGAGGCAGGTAAAGATTTCAGCAGTTTAATTGCACAGTCTGACCAATTAACAGAACAGCAAAAGCAATTTTTAGAAATGTTACTGCAAACTGGATACAGTCTCTCTGGTAAGGGAATTCAGGCAAAGCAGTGTCTGGCAGAAAACAGGAAACAGGGCAGGTTGGACATGTCAACACACAGCAGGCAGGAATGACGGGCCCGGAGCTCAAAATAAATAGCAAGTTCAGAAGTACATAAGTCCAAAAACAGGATCAGTTGACAATTTGGATAATATTGATGAGACTAATATATTGAGGGAATATGAAACTGACATTATGCCATTTAGCAGATACCCTTATTCAGAGCAACTTGCTCTGCAAATGATACAGTCTTATAATTCAAGCAATTGTGGGTTGGACATCACAGTACACTGAACTATCAGCATGCCAGATGAAGGCTGGAGCAGAACTCAGGGCGTATACAAGGCAGTAAATAATAGGCAGGTATGAGAACGAAGAGCTGGAGAGTATAATGGAAGCAAGCCCTCTCCAGCCTAAGACAGAAGTTTAAACAATGCTAGTCGTATGCTAGATCTTGCAGTTTCCACAATGCAGGTAGCGTGTCTTAATTCTTTATTGATAGAAAAGTATGTAATTGTTAGTATGAAATAGGATGACATTTCTTTTAGGCAGCATACAGCTTCATGCTAAAATAACCTTCATCCTTAACATTAACCAGAATGGTGTGGTTTTCATTCTCTTTCAGTGTCTTCAGTGAATAAAGTGTATCTGGATAGGTACTGCTACGCCTCACTTGATTCCCCTCATTCCCCAACCTCTGTATGTTAGCAGCCAACATAACATCTGTTTAAAAAACATCAAGGTACATTATTTAACAGACATGTTTGCCAGACAGTGCGAGCACAAGACAGAAGGAGACATGACTGCTCGGGAAATTATACACAGCAGCCTCTTTTGATGGGAGAGGAGCGAATAAATCTTGCAAACCTTAAGAGTTTTTTCTAACTTAATCTGGAGTTCTTCTGTAAGATCCAGTGAGAAATGGGTTTCTGTGGTGCACTTTTACTCAGGCTGTTAATAACAGCATCTCTGTGCAATAAATCTCTGGGTGCATTAAGTAGACATGATGGGCCAGGCTGCTAGCAACATGGAGAAATGGAATGACGTCGCTTAAACAAATCAGTACTCATAATCTGACCTAGATGCACTGTCTAATTGACTCACCAGGCCTGCTGAGGGAGACAGAAATTGTTATTGGCTAGATTTATTTGATAACACATTATCAGCATGTTTATACTATAGCAGTTTTTTACATTTGTAAAGACAGTTTGCAACAGAAAAAGTTGCTTATATAAAACCTCCAAACAACACGATTGTGTTTTTGAAAGAATAAGTAATCAACATGAAAAAAAAAACATAATAATATTAACTTATAAAGCATGTTCATGAACCCAGATTTGCTTTACAGTAACAAGAAGATGGGTAATGGAGAAGAGAAGGACATGTTCAGATAGAGAAGGGGAAGTTTTGATTTAAAGGTAGAAAGCAATAAACTCTCTCATACTGATTGATGGAGAGAGCACAAAAATTTGGGTGCTGTAGCAACCATAGATGAAAGTCTAGAGGACGAGAAACTGTAAATAACCCAGTAATAAAGGATTAGACAGTGTGTGTGTGGTGGGGAGCGGTTGTCAGAATAAAGAAGCTCAGGAGCATGAGTATAAGATCATATAGAGCTTTGAAGGCCAGGAGAAGTTTGTACTTGATACTAGAAGAAGCTGATAACCAATGTATCTGGTATAAGATGAAGATAGGAGTGATATGTGCCGATCATTTTGTAGGAACAGTAGCTGCTGAGCTTTGAGAGCTATAGAGATGCATGCAGATGTGAAACTGAGACAGTGGGGGTGGGGAGTAGTGGTGATCTAACTTTATATGTCATCGGCATTGCAGTGAAAATTGAGAACATGATCACGGCTTGATGACCAAACCAAGGCGTACAATTTTAATTATGAATAGAAGGGGCCCAATGACAGATGCCTGGGGCAAGCCTCAAGGCACATGAGCAGTAGGAGGCTTGTCTTTACCTATCAAACTGATTTCTTGAAAGTTAGTAAGATATGAAAGAAATCGATCAATAGCCAAGCCAGAAACACTGATATATAATAGATGGGGTAGGAGTGTGTCGTTGCTAACAGTGCCAAAGGTCAAGGAGAATATGAATATTAAGAAGACCAGTGTATACAGTGCTTAAGAGGTCAATGTCGACTCTTAGAACAGCCTCAGCTGTGCTTGTCAGTTTAAAATGGATTGTAAAAGATTGTGTTTAGTGAGAAAATAATCATTTTGTGCATTAACAACTCTTTCAATTACGTGAGCTAATAAGTGAAAACTGTATATGGTGATTGCACCTTTTTTTTTGCGATATAGGGACAAATCCTGACGGTAAAAACTTATTTAGCAGACAAAAATTCGAGGAGGTAACAACAGAAGTACATGCTTGGAGTCCAGAAATTTGAAATTACATCACACACTCTAGTGGAGTCAATTCAGGTGAAGTAAGAAAAATTATAACAAATGAAAGACACTATCAGAAGGGAAATGGAAATATATTTTAGTGAATGTATCCATTAAGAATGTATCAAGAAGGGATGACATCGAGTAAGAAAATTCGAAATAGCTGACAAATATTTCTCTGACATTGCAGAAAAGATGGAGAAAGGGCTGAGGAGAAGCAGAAACTGGAGAGGAATTTATTCATTAAGAATTTATCATTGGCTGGCATTGATTTCGGGAGTTAGGAGTGTGAGATTCTGAAGTAGAAATTCTAAAGAGTTTGCAAACATTTCTGAGAAAACATTGCAGAAAAGCTGGAGAAAGCTGAGGACTGAAGAGAGGCAGAAAACCTGCAGAAAAATAATTGGTTTATTCACTGTAAGATACGTGTTGGAATGCTGAGATGACTTTCAATGAGTTGAACATCTGAGCCGGTAACAGAATATATGGCTTTGACTGAATAGGAATCAGCCTAAAACATTTGAAAGTGAGATGGTTCATTGACAGGTTGCCCAGTAATATGGAGGCAGAGCAAACAGGAAATGAGAATTTTAATAAGTTTGGATAGCGGACAGTAAATTAACAGCAGTAATTTGGAGTTGAAGTACAACATTTTCAGAGCAAGATGTTCACATGTCGCAGGACCACATTGAACCTGCCATGATACACCGCAGCACTGCAGATTTGGAGTGGCTGGTATGACCAGGTATGACCAGTAGATAGTCATCTAGCTGTTGCTTAGTTTTATTTAACAAGAGGATGTTTTGCTGCTTTTGAATTTACGTAAGCGAATTCACCTGTAAGTGATGTTTTACTGGTAATTAAACAAGCTTTTCACAGGGCAAATTAAATGGAGACCAAGAAAAAGAATAGAAGTTAAAGCGTACAGGTGGCGACTAACTCCATAAAGTGCTGCTTATGGTACCAAATAATAGAACAGTAATGTCACATGTTGGATGATGAATGATAGGACTGACGAATACGGCTTGGTGACCTGAGTGAGATGTGTTCTGTGATACACCTTCTAGCCTGTGGTTTTTCAATGCCAGTAGCTATATGTTAATACATTTCTAGGCTTATCTAATAATTATCTGGTGAACCTTTTTAGACAATGATCAGCCAGCAAACCACACAAAAATGCAGTAGTATGAGTATGCTTTTTGTGAAGCAGTGATAAAAGGACAACAGAAGTTTGGTTGGGCAAGCTGACCTTCCTTAGTATTCTTAGCTTAAAGTCTCTACTGCATGTTCTGAATGTTCCATGTGAGTTCCTGGAGCAATTTGGGTGAATAACAGTTGGACACATCGTTTTGTATTTAATGTCACACTCATGCTTTTCCCTAGTCCTATACAAAACAAAGTTAGACTGTGTGTCTTGTTGTTGTTGTTCTTGTTATTGTTGTGTGTGCAGACAAGTCACTTCTGTACTGGGTTAAGACCTGTTACATAAAAGTAATTATTCATAACAATCTCTGTAAGAAAGAAAGAAGAGGGGAGGTGTTAGGGAAAGATGTTACAAACCAGATTCCAAAAAAGTTGGGACACTAAACAAATTGTAAATAAAAACTGAATGCAATGATGTGGAGGTGCCAATATCTAATATTTTATTCATAGAACACAAATCACAGATCAAAAGTTTAAACTGAGAGAATGTATCATTTTAAGGGAAAAAAATATGTTGTTTCCAAATTTCATGGTGTTAACAAATCCCAAAACCACTGTGTGGCATCCCCCCTTCTTCTTACAACAGCCAGAAGTCTGGGGACAGAGGAGACCAGTTTCTCAAGTTTAGAAATAGGAATGCTCTAATACAGGCCTCGAACTGTTCAGTCGCCTTGGGCCTTCTTTGTCGCACCTTCCTCTTTATGATGCACCAAATGTTCTCTATAGGTGAAAGATCTGGACTGCAGACTGGCCATTTCAGTACCCGGATCCTTCTCCTACGTAGCCATGATGTTGTGATTGCTGCAGAATGTGGTCTGGCATTA
>JAUZST010016001.1:0-34463 GCA_034779995.1 Parotocinclus haroldoi | reverse complement strand
CACACACACACACACACACACACACACACACACACACACACACACACACACACACACACACACACACACACACGATCGCCATGTTTCCACACTCCTTGTTAATTTCACCAGTTTTGCATCCCATATAGAAGCACTTTGTAGTTCTACAACTACAGACTGTAGTCCATCTGTTTCTTTACATACTTTGTTGATCCCCTTTAATCCCCATCTCTCTAATAGTCAGGACCTGCACAGATCAGGTACTTTTTGGGTGGTGGTTCATACTCAGCATTTCAGTGATACTGATGTGGTGGTTGTGGTGTTAGTGTGTGTTATGCTGGTATGAGTAGATCAGACACAGTAGTGCTGCTGGAGTTTTTAAACACCGCATTCACTCACAGCACTCTATCAAACCTCCATTATATTGTTTCATCTGCTGTTATACAGTGTGTGTTAGTCATCCTCTAATCCTTCATCAGTGCTCACAGGATACTATTTGTAGGTGGATTTTTTTCAGTGAGGGGGCTGAAAGTATGTAGGGAAACAGATTACAGTCTAAAATTGCAGAACCAAAGTGATGCTATATGGTAAACTGAACTGATAAAAGGGACAGCAGGTGAAGAAACAGTGGAAACAAACAAACCAAATGATCAGTGAGTATATTCTTAAATAGCAAACAGGTGCCATTATATGGCTGTTAAACAACAAGTTATTCTCCAACATCTAAAATAATAAACCTCTCTGATGTAAGCGGACTTGGTTTTATTGATAATGATTTCAACCAGTTGCTGTATATATGCTGTCACTACATCTAGCACCGCCAGCATAGCGCATGCAGAAATATGTAAAACCAAACGGGAGCAAAAAGCAAATTCATAATCTCACTTGAGATTTCAGACCTAGAAGTAAGTACATTTAATCAACGCCTGCAGGGCTCGTGTTCTCCCTTGGTACAGTTCGCGTTAATGCTTTGTTTAAAAAGGGGCACTGAACATTCAGCACTGGAAGCAGACAGATATGGAAGACAGTAATGTTCTTATAAGCAATTTGATGTAAATAGTCATAGCATAGTCATTAGCATAGATACTGGAAAACTCCACAGACATCAGCCAACATCTTAGTATATCAATAACAAAAAATACAAAAGTGAAAGCAGTCTAAGGCTAGGAAACAGTGTTGTGTTAATACAAACGATGGACCACTACAATACAGTGAACACTGACATAATACAACTTGCCGACTCAGTATTACCTCACAGGTCTTCATGAAAGCGATCAAACCATTTAATGTCTTGGCATGTGCATCACTTAGTTCATTTCTCACTAGTAATAAACCTGACTGGAACTTATAAAAAGCTGGAAACACTGACACTAGAAAAAAGCTATCCTGGACTAGAGCCACAAAGACAAAGTAATGGAACTATTTCTTACACCGTTACTCAGAGCAACTTATTAGTACCATCTGATTAGGTATGTAGCTGTGGGCACATTCAAAACAACACACAGATCCCATTAAACTTACCAATCTTTTGGTTGAAGATTTTGTCAAAGGTGAGCTCTTCTCTTTCTTCTAAGTACTTCTGCATCACACTCCGAATACTGGGGAAAGACAAAAGGCAAGAGTTATAAAAAAAGATAATCCAGTTACAAGGCAAGTTGTTACACCTGTAAATAACCATATTTCCCCAGCAATAAAATAATCATCTCCACTTTTTTAATTTAGTACATAGGGCTGAACAGTTGCTAGTAATAAGTGCAACATACTAACATTGTTGTTTTTGTTTTTTACAAATTTTCCTTTTGCACCCAAAAGGAATGTGATAAGTGGATATGTTATGTGGTAATAAACGTTATAGTCAAAAGCAATACAAATTTATTTACTAAAAAGAGGCAGAGTAAATAAATGTTCTTAAATAAATGTTCATTTAAGCTCAACAATTTGGTATCTAATTCATTATTTATTAGTGTTGTCAGTTAAAAAAAAAACTAATTGTGATGTATACATTATACAACAGCCATTGGTCACCATGTGCTTGCTAAATTTCACCATCACCCATTTAAAAATCCCATATCAGTCAAACAATAGTACATATAGCCATTGGTCAAATCCCTGCCATAGTTTGACTCTCTCCCAAGCACCTGTTCTTTGCTGATCTCCTCCCAGTGGCTTCAGTGAGCCTCCCTGGGAGAGGCTGCTATCTCACGGGAGATTAAATCAATTAGCACACCCTCCAAGGACTCATGTGCACCCACTCAACAGACACATGGTGAAACAGAATGGAGGTCAATGCAGAGGTGCATATAATACATTTACACATTTTGTACTGGATTAAATACCAGTGAGGTATCAAACACAAGCATTTATTTTATGAATCTTTCATGGAGGTACACTGCTGTGTGTTGTGCTTTGCACATGGTGAGGGGTCGTCCGGTCATCAAAACTTTAGAGCAACATAACCACTATTAATGTTTAGAAGTACGGAATAACACAATTGTACACAGAAATATACACTGGTGTAGAGATATACATGGCTTGTGTTTAATTCGTATTAGACATTTTATGAGGCACTTACATTTCTATTTGAGATGCACTGATCAATCAGCCAGCAGCCGATCGGTTTCATGTAACCAATTCTGTGCCGATCATAGATAGCCACACTTGTGCACCATACAACAGCGACACAAAAACAGACCGCTTAACATTAATTCACAATTAAATTTGCACTAACACACATTGTTGAAGGAAAGTGTTCGATTTCTGTTTTGTAAGGGAGCAGTATACATGGTATTATTTAGGGTACAGCCATGGCTTTAATGTTCTAAAACTAAAGGAAGCAGCAGAGGAATAACTAAAAACACTCAGAACAATAAAAAGAGATTTAAAAACGCAGCACTTCACTGAATATGTGGAATTTGAAAAGCTAAAGTTAACTCTGCTCAGAGTGCAGAGCCAGACACAATCAAGCAGCTGGAAAAATCTTTCTTTTTAATGGTCGAGGTTTCCATTAAACGTACAGTTTAAAAAATGTGTATGTTGTTAGTAATTATTGGAGAGAAAAATAATAATAAAAAAAAGGAATCGGCCAAAATTGGAGTCATATGTTAATAAAAATTGAAATCGGTCAATCTCCAATTTATGCACATTTATGCTTAAATGTGCACCTGAGGACTCAAGATGCTAAAGTGTATGTGTATACACACACACACACACACACACACACACACACACACACACACGGGAAATTACGTATTTGATACACTACCAACTACCAAGTTTTCTCGCCTACAAAGAATGGAGAGGCCTGTGATTTTTATTAATATTACACTTTATTTCACACTTGCATGATTTTTAAATAATTCGTTTTCATTTGGTTATAATTATGATCACCCACCAACCAGCAAGAATTCGGTCTCTCACAAACCTATAAGCGTTTCTTTAAGAAGCCCTCCAATTCTTCACTCATAACCTGTATTAATTACACTCATTATCTGCATAAAGACACCTGATCACACAATCAATCAATCACACTTCAAGCTCTCCACTATGCCCAAAACCAAAGCGCTGACTAAGAACCTCATAAACAAAATTATAGAGAAGATACAAAAAAAATAGACCTGCACAAGACTGGGATGGGCTACAGGTTGGTAAGAAAACAACAACTGTTGGCACAATTATTTGAAAATGAAAGAAACAGACTTCCTCTATCTGGGGCTCCATGCAAGATTCTTTGAAGAGGGGAAAACAGTATATATAAGGCTGATATATTCAACATTTAATTTATCTGTTAACTATAACTCAGTTTTTGTTATTTGAACTTTTACGGCAAACTTGCCATATATACAATATAAATAAGTTTGATTCTTACAATTAAAATCTAGGCCGTCCAAATCAATCTGATTTGACTTAACTTTAACATATCATGTTATTATTGAATAATGCATTGAAAGTGGAAAACGGTTTTGCAGGACCATGGCTTTCAGTCGCTACAGTTTACGGTGCTCCTCAATCCTAAATCTGTGGATTCAGTGTATAGTTAAAGCATTTAGAACACATTTCTTCTATAATAACTGCGTCTGTTTACGTCAAGCGAACGGAGAAATAAAGCTTTCTGAAACTTTGAATAATCTGAACCAACCACTTTGAAAATGTTTATGTTTAAAAACATTAGACACCCCACTCCTTAGCAAACATTTCCGCAACCGACTCAGGAAAAAACAAAAATCAGTGCAAAAGAGTTTGAATATGAACACCATGTTTATTACATAAAGCTTTTGAAGCACAATTTGCTTTAATCCTTGGACTTTCTTTTTTTAACAATACTGGGCTCTAGTAATGACCACCAATTTCCACACCTGAACCCTCTAAGTGTACTTTGTTACCAAGATTTCTTGCTACCTGTACATGTACATCTTAAATGTTTCATATTTGATCATCAAGATGCATAAACCCCGGCTGTACACAGGTCTCATGCACACTGCTCACAATAATTAGAGGATATTTAATAATGGGATAATTCATTTTGAAATACCCCCTAATTTTGTGAACACTATATTTACTGTTAATCAAATAGCAGTCAAAAATGTTCTCTATGGATAAGAAACGAAGCAAAAATACTGAAAAAAACAACGCTTGGGCCATTATACCTTTTTAAACAATAAATGCCAAGTAAAAGCAAAAGAAATTGTTTACATCACAGAAATTGTAATTACAACAATATGAGACAAGGCATCACGGTGGCACGGTGAGTAGCATGGCTGCCCAAGGGAGTTCCGGGTTCAATCCCAGGGTGGAGCGACCTGAGTCCTTTCTGTGTGGAATCTGCATGTCCTCCCCTGTCTTTGTGGGTTTACTCTGGGTACTCCGGTTTCCTCCCAAAGTCCAAAGACATGCGTGTTAGGTTAATTTCTGTCTCTAAAGTGTGACTGTGTACGTGACTGTGTGTGCCCTAGGATGGATTGGTGCCCTGTCTAGGGTTGTTCCTGCCCTAGCACCCAGACGTGATAAATATTAATGACATTAACAATTAACTATTCATACAATTCACTTAAAATGATGTCTTTCCATTGTTTGGTTGGATGGGATATCCTTGGCATTTGTGATGATTTTCAAATACCTTGGTTAAGTTTTTAACCTCAGGCCCATGTTTACCTTCAGCTTGCTCTTTGAGGTGCCCTTTTTATTTGCGCACGTTCTACCCTGACTTGATTTCAAGTCTTCTTATCTGTTGTTCCTTTCCCGACACCCTCACACTCTCCCTCAGCCCAGATCTGCACTGCCAGGGGTATGGATTCCTCACACCTGACCAGAATGTCCTTTATCACCCATTTTCCAAAGCAGTCAAGATGTCTCCTGAGCTCTGTTGTCTGCTATCTGCCTTCATCTCCAATATCTGGCCTAGTCTGACGTTAACCTTTTATATACAATTCTGAAATGGCAGATGAATAAAACCACCAGTTGTAACATAGTAATGTAATGCATGGGTAAAATCATAATCCAATAGCCATCTCATATCTGGAGAATATCAGATTGTGTCAATTTTTGTTAGCAGATTTTGTCATTTTGACAAAAACAACAACAATAATAATACACTTAAGAAATCAAATAACGGGAAAACTCCTTATCACAACTTTAAGGATTGCTGATTTGCACCCAGCAAATAATCTCACAGGAAAATGCGACATCAGTGTCAAACTTTATTATAAAATAAGGCAATCCTTTATTTTCCCTAATACAAACTGAATTTCAGAGCCATTACACTGCACCCTTGGTGTACCAGAAGTGTTGCAACACATAAGGCACTTAAACCTGGTACTGCATTGCAAAGACTGCTATAATTCCTGGACAGGTTGGTGGCTGTTTTTGTTCTAGTTTTTTATTTTAATTCTGCATTCTCATTGGGTTTTGCACGCTCTAAATGCATTAAAAACAATATCCTCACTTTCAGTGCTTGGCAATTAACATATTTGCACTGGAGCACCTTATATACAGTATTATTTACACCTCAGCTTCAGCTCCCCATTGATATTTGCTGTCAAAATATCACCTCTGTGCCAAACAGCCTTAGTCTCTAGCCAAGGAGAATGTAGCAGAACTATGCTAGCTCTACAGCCAAGCATAAAAGTGTAGTTAGTTTGTTACTGTCGGTCCCTTTTGAAGATGTGAAGAATCTTTATCTGTAAGTATTATCCCATTTTTAACAGTAGCAATTCTAATTTACTGTAGATTATCACAGTATCATTCGTCTTCTAAAGTACCACACACACATCACACAACTAATCAAATGATCATACAGTTTCTCGGCATAAACCATGAATTGCTTACAGTACTAATTTTCTGTTCACAAAAACGAGTGGATATTTCAAAATGAAATATCCTATAATGAAATATCTCCTAATCTTTGTGAGCAGTGTATTTACCTAGCGTGCTAGTTTAGTGAGCTCTATGAGCAGAGCAGCCTAATAAAGCAGCAGATGTGTATTTGTCCATTGTTGCTAAGGTTTAGGATCACTAAATTAAAGTTGGAATGCTTTTCAATGTGAATATTTTATTTATAAGCAGATGGCTGATTTGCTGTAGTATTAATGTGCTAAACATTTGCCACAATACTGTCAAACAAAGGTCTAAAATCAAGCTAACAGAACTGTCTACTGTACTTTATTGAGGCAGTAAAACAAAAGCACAATGGGGAATGCTTCCTGGGTAAGGTGACAACCCAGATTGCTAATTGTAACATGCCGGCAGTCATGTTTTTCACATATAGATTAAAAATAATTAAAAGAATCATACCCCTGGGAATTCCTATAAACATAACATAAGTGAACAACGTTCTCCTTTATATTTAACTTTTGAAGCTCGGCCAAGTGCATAACTGAACTAGTCATCCAAAAAGCCTCTTTAATACAACAGGCACTGTAATGAACGGGAAGTCGGGTGAGGAAAGTTGTTCAAGCATTGGAGATTTGTAGCATTCTGTAGTCAACAAGTCAAGAATTAAGTTAAATCTTTAGGCCATCTTTCTCAAATCCAGCCTACAAATGACAAGAGACCTAATCTGATTTGTCTGCTTGGACTGTAGTCTCTTTCATAAGCAAAGCCAGATTGGTTGCTATAGCAATGATGCTGGCATGCCTCTGCTGATTAAAGCAGTGAAAGCAAAAGACAGTTAGCAAGATCAACATAGAAATCCTAATCCTGTTTGAAAACTCTATCAGGGCAAAGTCCAGTCACAATTACAAGCAACTCTTTCTATATACATTTTTTTATTTTTATCTGCAATAATGCCTGGATCACACATCTTCCTTCTTGAATTATATTTCTCTAAAGACACAGAGCACACTTTCAGTGCTCCATTCTGAGGTACCACCCTCTCCTAAAGCATAGGCACTTTTGCATCAGAGGAACTTCATCATAGTTCCAAGAACTGTGCCTCCTTTCTCAGGTGTTCACCCCGCAGGAACTGGGGACTGTATTTCTTAGAATGCTGTATAGTAATGTATATTTTTAGCTCCTAATTCAAGGTATGGATTGGAATAATGAGGTGATACAGTGATTGCACGCAGCTGTGCTGAGCTCAACCTCCATGTTCACATTTACATCCACACCGGTATAAACAGCTTAAAATAGCAAAAAGAGCATCAAGTTCAGAACATATACAAGAAGGAAAAGGTACAAAATGATTCAGTGATCTGTGTGACTTGGGGTTCACACAGAGTTCCAAAAATAAGGTATTAAAAGAATGTAGTTCTTGGGGTTGCTCCATAGGGGACAGTTCCTACCAAATTATTTCCTAGAACAGTTTTGGTGTGAAAGCAGCTTACGTGTCGGTAATTAATAAATGCTGTTCTTCAAAAACAAGCCCTAAGTGGAATACAAGGTACATGAAATCTGATCTGACCTTCCCTGTCAGAGTCACATGTCTCAAAATCCAATTCTGATCAGATTTAAAATCAGATATAAAAAGACCCTGCCTGTATTAACCTGGCCTGAACTCTACAACAAGATGCCAATTCCAAGGCAACAAACTTTCATCTAACCACAAATACACACAAATGAAACACAGATAGAAACTTAAGACCTTTTATGAGAAAAAATAGCCTTTAGGCAAAACATACTGATGGGTTTATTGAAGAAAGCATTATGGTTACGGAGAAGAATACAACCCAGTTGACCTCTTTACCTCTAACAGTTATGGAATACCTATTAGGATACATGACATCATGGACTTCATAAAGAATGTTTTATATGCTAGGAAGCAAAGATACAAAGCAAAATCAGATACACATGCACAGTACACTACAAGCACAGGTAAGCCCATTTAATGCCAATCCTATCAACGTCCATTTGCTTCAAAACCGAGGTCATAGGAAATACAAACCTAAGTACAAATGTAAGTCCATTGTGCAAAGAATATGAAGTTTAGGACCAATTTCCGGAATCTGCTGTGCACAATAGGCTTAGACCAATCAAGGTACCAGCACAAAAACAAAGCAAACCTTAGTAGAATAATTTTGCAAAAAAAATTGCCTTTATGGCAAGAAAAGCAACAGATGGTGAGACATAAAAACTGCCATCAATGACATAGTGCCAATTTAGATAATTTAAACCCAGGATATTCCCAAGATTATAATCCCAATATAAACTGCCAAGTTGTTGTCATTGACATAAACCCAGAAAATATAGGAAACTATAACACGCGTTTTTCCATTAATTTTTCATATACTGAGTATGAAGAATGCATCAAACTAACATAAGCACCTACCACACCATCGGGTAAAACTGACAAAGCTGAAGGACAGACAAGTCAGAGGTCACTTGTTGAAGCATTTGCTAAAGGTAAGGGAGATGACCAACACCATCATTTATACAGCCAAAACATTGCCATAATTTATATAGCCAAAGCCAAGGATCAGGTAAGCGCAGTAGAGATAGACGGATTCAGGGCTATGATAAAGATACTCGATTCCACATATGACATCCCAAGTCACAAATACTTTAGCCAAACAGAAATTCCCAAGTTGTACCACAAACAGGTGGAAGACACAACCAGAATTGGCTACATTATTTGATGACTGCAGATTTGTGGTCGCACACTAGAACCGTATCTGTGCTTGACAATTCATTACATAAAATGATGACTGGCAACTGAAGTGTCACTCTCACTAACAAGCTACTTCCCAGATGACCACACTGGTGAATTACTTGCTGTAGGCTTGTAAAAAGTACTCGATGCCTGGAGGCTTGCAGAGCACAGGAAAATGTCCTAAACTGCAAGCCAAGTTGTACTTATTTTTCAGTACTTGTAAAGTGTGTACCTACCTGTATGACCTGGGTCCTGTGTAAAGTTGCAGTTTTGTTTTTATGTATGTAACTTTATTTGAAGCAAGTTCCACATTATTGCATTTATACACTGGGATATTTCTTTTTTGTTATCATTATATTTATCGATTCATTTGCAAGTTGTACTTGCTTATTTTATGAATAGTCGAATACTGTTTAATGTACCAGGATTTGAAGCAACTGTATTATTGGTTAAAGTTGCACATTGTTTCCATTTATGATTGTTTATATTTATTTAAAATAATATTATTTAATGAAGGTGTGATATTTGGCACTTCCATGCAATACAATAATTGACAAGCAGCCCTGGCTACTTTATCTTAATTCCCTGTTATTTGTTTAAATATGTTGTACAATAATGGAGGAACGATACTGATAACGATAATGTGGACCGTAGCTGGTTTACATAAGTTAGCCTATATTAGCTAACTTTAAAAGTTGGCCTACAGTTTTGAAGTCGTCTGAAAAAGTGTTAAATTAAAAGGTTCTACATTTTCACTGCACCTGTCACGCTATAGGATTTCTTCACTACTTTAGGTCCAGCCTCTAAAAACTGACTATGACTGTGTGCCATGTAAACCCGTATTTCATTTAACACTACAGTGGAAATGCTTTTTTTTGGTCACTGTCCAATTCTCATGCCAGTGGAATAGGGTACTCAACCTCTCGATTAATTATTTTCAAATGTGGTTAACATCATGAATGTAATTTTTTTTTTTTTTTTAATCAAATACTGTGAAACCGATTTAATTTAGAAAAATGCCTTGATATAGAACTTTGTTCATTACGCCCAGCACTACATACACCCTACTTACTAATACTTTAATGACCTAAAACAAGTGACCATGAATGACTTTTACACAGGTGCTAACTGTCATCACTAATAATTTCCTTAGAAAGTGGAATACAATAAAGCAGCAAAATATAAAACACAAACTAGCTTTCCCTAACCTAAGTGCGTTTTATTTCTAAGTGTAGTTTATCTAAACGTCTAAATGCACATTCTTGACCTCATAATAAAACGCATTACGGTTAAAAAAAAAACTATGGTAAATAAGCAAACCTGTCCAAACAAACTGTCTGGGTTCCAGTCTACATGTTTGCTCACAATTGTGGCTTATTATTGTAAAAATCTAAGTAGCATTTGGGAGCTCCCCTCTAAGTGTGGGTTAAACAGTGCACTCTACCACTCTGCTAAAAGTCAATGACCACCTTTTCTTTTGGAGTCTGAACAAAAGCAACAGTCATTAAGCAGAGGAAAACCAGCTAGAATAAATGATTCTAGCAATTTTTATACTGGCTTTGGAAAAAAACAGACCATTCGTTCCACAATGACCAGTATTTAAGAAATCAGACAAGGAGCGTGATTATACTGAATTTAAAAAACCCAGACAGAGCACATGGCACAAAAACTGCGGCCAGCTAAAAGCACAGAACGCAGCAGGTGAGCTGAATAGTTCTACCACATACAAGAGATTTTCTTCGGCTTGAGTTTAATTTGGTGATGTTGTTTCTTGTTTATTTGGTTTTATCTTGTCGCCATCTACATCAGTAAAACAGAGACGGATACGAGCTTACATTGAGCCGTGTTAGACTGATTAATGCCATTTTGAAATAATCAGCATAAGCTGACATCTGCACTTATGAGGTTGATATTCGAAAATCCTATGGGCATGCTAACATTCAGTGAGGGAGGGATAAACTACATGGGGTTTTTGCAAGTACTTACACATTTTCATGTGGAAGAACATGCAGACTCCACACAGAAGGGACCCAGACCACCTGGGGATCTAACCCAGTACTTTCTCACTGGAAAAACACAGTGCTACCCACCAAACCACCGTACCTCCCACATTAGTATGACAAATTAGTATGGTTAACACACTTAATTAAAATTAGAGCAACTGCTGGTTAATTCAAATACAGTGGGGACGGAAAGTGTTTAGACCCCTTTAAATTTTTCACTCTTTTTCATTGCAGCCATTTGCTAAAATCAAAAAAGGTCATTTTATTTCTCATTAATGTACACTCAGCATCTCATCTTGACAGAAAAAAAAGAGGTAGAAATTATTGCAAATTTATTTAAAAAGAAAAACTGAAATGCTGGTCTCAGTATTTCAGAAACTGCTGATCTCCTGGGCTTTTCACACATAGCCTTCTCAAGGGTTTACAAAGAAAGATCAGAAACAGAGAGATCATCCAGTGAGCAGCAGTTCTCCAGGAGAAAATGTCAGAGGGGAATGGCCAGGTTGGTTCGAGCTGAGAGAAGGGCAACAGTAACTCAAATAACCATGTAAATCCCTTATGAGCACAGTGTGTAAACATCTGATGGAAAGCTATGTTACATAGTTCCAATCACAAACTGCATTCTTAAACATGCCAGCAAGTTCACTGTACTCAAATGGCCTTCAGTCACCAGATCTCAAGTCCAATAAAGCATTTTTGGGATGTGATGGGATGGGAGATGTAATGGGAGATCCACATCACGGCTGCACAGTTGGCAAATCTGCAGTAACTGTGGGATGTCATGTCAATATGGCCCAAAATCTCTGAGGAATGTTTACAGCACTTGCCCTGAATAATTAAGGTAGTTATGAAGGCAAAGTTAAATCCAACCCAGTACAAACAAAATGTACCTAATAAAGTGGCAGGTAAATGTACACAAGCCTAATTAACTATTACATTAAATTTGAGTCTTGGTGTATTAGCTTGTATTTCTAAAGAAGCACTGTTAAAACTGATTAACTGTTTACACAGCCAGTTAATGGTGATACGTTGTTGATTTCTGGTAAAACAATTTCATTCCTTCAGCTTATCCAAGTGTTAAATAATTTCAAGTGTTAAGCTTTGTAAGAACTTTAATTTAAAATTTAATGAGTTCATCAATTTAAATCACCTATTGGCTATTAAAGGTATTGATTGTATTTTTCATGCTTTGTGAAATTACATAACGCAAGAAATTCTAAAAAGAAGTCAGTAAATACCTTCTGCATTTAAGCATTAGTTCAAATTTACAATTAAATTAGCATGAATAATATGCTGACAGGCAGTTCATTTTTATGGAGGCATTCTTAATGAGCCCTATACGATTCTTTAAATGTGTACAGGTAAATGCAGAGAAATTGAGATGTAGTGGCATTGTGGGTAAAATGATGTCAGTACAAGGCAATGACGTCATTAACCTAACATTTTACCACACTTTGCTTACTTTCAGAAAATAAAAATCAACACTGTCGGTAGCACCGCGGTGGCCTAGTGGTTAAGGTACTGGACGATGGACCAGAAGGTCCAGGGTTCAAATTTCACCTCTGCCACAGTTGGGTCCCTAAGACAGGCCCTTCACCCACCATTGCTTGGATTGTAAGATTGTAATAATTGTAAGTAACTCTGAATAAGGGCGTCTCCTAAATGCCGTAAATGTAAATTAAGACACAAAAACACCTAGAGCAAAAAAATACTTAATGTAAAGAGAGCAGCAAAAACCAAAAGATGACTTTGAACCTACAGTGAGGGAAAAAAAGCCAGAAAACCACGAATGAACTCGAAACTTTATATTTAGTCGATAATAAATAATTAAGCAGGGCAACCACAATTTGGGGAACCGCCATTTCCAATGTAATTGTATAAATCTGTACATCGCTCTGATATGTCTGTGCATAACAAAACAGCACCGATCTGGTTTGGAATAGAAAACAGACGAAATGATTTTTCACAGTTTATTTTAAATCTTGATTGGGTTGAAATAACAGCATTTTCCTTCGTCTAAATAAAAGGTTTTCTATTCGCTTAAGTGTGCAATGTAAGGGACTCTGTTTTCGGTTGCCTGTTTTATTCCTTAATAAAACACTGGCTAATAAACCAGTGTCATTGACAAACTAAAGGAGATCCTCTGCCCATATGTGCTCCTCAAAAACTTTCCTGGATGCTGCTTTTGTGCCAAATCACGAATACAGTCATCTGTCGACATAATTAATATTCCTGCTCTTGATGCCTTTTTATTGTGTTACAGGTCTGAAATGCATGGGTGGAAGTTCACCAGAATATTTTTTTTATATTGTGGTCTTCAATAAATGAAAACATTCATATAAGACACATTGATTTTTCACCACCATCCTAATAGTTTGTGATTAGAGTTTACAATAAGCTGGAAGATTTTATACAGAACCAAGTAACTCAGTTTCTCTGATCAGCTCCTCTGGTGATAAACTGAAATAAAAATAATAATAATAATAATACTTGCTCAACAAATGCTCAAATTTTGACCCAAAATCTGAGACCAGAAGCTTTGTTATTTTTTTTAATACTGCACATAATTACAGTAATTACAGTAAATTCTGGGCTTGCATTTTGGGCTTGCATGCTGTTAAAAACAATTAAAATTCAAACGGAGTTCAAGCTTTCCAAAAGTTATTTGTTCACTGTCTGCATTTGTCTCACCTAAAAAAGTGGGCTAAGTGGGTGCTGGATCAAATTTTCAGTGCATCTCTAAGTGTATATGAATGTGCAGAACTGTGATGGTGGAATGCAGTGGTGGCTGGTGGTTTTTAAAATAGAGGAAGCACACATTTACATGATCATATGATTTTACTTGCCCTTAAAAGAGCAATGTCCTAAAAAAAAACAGAGATATTGCTTACTTTGTGCAAAATGCACCTGCCCAAATTCAAATAGGTGTTAAACCTTTGTCCTGTAAACATTAATTATTCATTCTTTTTCATTCTAACACAATTGTGCAGTACACAAACATGGCTCAAATAGCTGTGTCTTTCGCTTTAAAGCAGATTTTGCCTAAAGGTTGTGTTTTTAACTAGGAGGAATTTGGGTTTAATGGTTGAACAAAACAACGCTACAGTAAAACGGGATTATTGATTTGCTAAAATACTCAGTTCTACCATGATTAATGTACAAGACAGACACATGGTAATCTGTTACTGCAGCATTTTAGTGATATTGTGGAAGATGCCAGGATTCATGTGTAGTCTTAAGTAATCACCTATGGTGCATTAGCATTTAGCATGGTTAGTAACCTGACCAGTCTGATGCTATGTAGCCCTGTCCTCCAAATTGTGCAGGCCAGACCTTCCTTGGACCATGGTCGACAGGTACTCCTCACTGCTGACCAGGAACACAACAAGCAGCTTTGGAGTTACACAGACTCTCAACCCTGCCAAAGCTGCCTGACCATTTCTTCTGCATCCAACATTGCCCTTCCATGTCTTATAAGCCAAACCATGGCATGCACAGCTGTAATTCTATAATCGACATTACTTGCTTTGCCTAGGAGTGGTCATCACAGTTTCACTACTGTTAAAGTTCTGCTGTATGAACCATCACACACATTTCAGCCTTAAAAGAATTTGAAATGGCTGTAAATTCCTCCATTCTTGGTTATTTCACACTCCTAAAATGTATTCAAGGCAGTGGATAGAAAAACGGCTTGTTTCTTTTTTTTTGCCGTAACTTCAAAAATGCACAGAACATTTGTGAAATGTTTAGATGGAAAACCAGTTAGTAAATGCAAACTTCAAATAATCTCAATCTGTTTTCCGTCATTTTAATTGAATTTCCATAATAATCCCTATTTTTTCATGAGCAGTGTATTTGCCACTAATAATAATTGCGTCTAATTATGATAAAGGCCATACCGGCAGAATTATAGAACAATAAATAACAGAACACCGTCAGAACAGCTCTTTGGGGTACATGATAAGAAAAGCTGTCAACACACACACACGCACGCACGCACGCACGCACGCACGCACGCACGCACACGCACACACGCCCATCTCAACATAAAACCATACGGGGTTGACTAGAAATGCTCCGACTGATTTTCTTGGCCAATTCCGATTTCTTTAACACAAGACCAATCCAATTTACTTTCTGTCCAAGAACGCAGAAACAATGACAGAAAAATCATAGTTTGAGCTTTTGGCTTGGACCTGGTTCTGTTATCTCTAGCTTTGCCTTTATGAAATATCATATAAATAGGACTGCAAATTGAACTACTTTAAGGCCTTGATAAAAACCTTTCACCAGTTAGTGCGAGGGCACAAGTACAAGCAAAGCATACACCAAACAAAATAGTAAGTCATTGATCACAACTTTAAGCCACCGAATGCCCTAAAACACACACACTTGTAGCAAAACCTCAGGCATAAATGGTACAAAACAAAAACACGTATTCACACAAAATAACCCAAAACTAAACAGACCATCAAACTGCGAGTCATTGGGAAACAAACTCAAAGTCTCAGATCATTAACTGTTTGAAGCTATTTACACACATGAACCAAAGTCTGAATTAACATCAGAGCTGTGTGGCTGTGTTTTCACCAATGTCACAGCCACAGGTGCACAAGTGTAGGTTACATGTGATCGGCACCGAATTGGTTATAAGAGAATGATCAGTCAATCACCGGTCACAGTCAAACACGCTGTAAACCAGTGGAATGATCGCTGCTCAGACCGGATCACTGGTTTTAACCTCAAAAAGACATTTCTTTACCCAATAACTGCCCATTTTTTTCGGAACAATTTTACTTTATTTCTGTCCGCCTACATCCTATCATGGTTTTAAATGGTTAATGTCTTAGCTGCAATATATCTAAACTACGTTGTTTAAGTTATTGAATTTAATGATTACTCTCAGAGATGCACATTTTTCAGTGCTCACTAGACAGTTCTACCAATAGTAGGAAATTTTTTTTAACTATTAACCACCTAAAACGTATCAGATTTTTAAAGCCTAAAACAGAAATTGTTGTTGGTCTTAAATATATAATCGTCGGTACAGATATATAGGTACTAGACTGGAATATTTTTAAAATGTATGATATATAACAAATATGCTGATTATTCCTTGTCTCTTATGTCCCAAAGAGTTCTAAATATAAGTGGATATGATTTGCATATTATCAGAAAAAAGCTTAATGTAAAAAATGTTTCCTTTCCTTGTGGATCACAGGTTCGTCATTACAGTAGTAGAGAAGAGATTACTTATTATCAATGGTAGCAAACATTTTGGGTTTCCTAGGTTACTGAGCCATTGTCATGAAGCACATTAAGTCACAGCAATGGTTTTCACAAAAAAAAAACAAAAAAACAAAAAAAAAAACCCAAGGTGTTGTGGAACATGAGCAGTTATGCATACACCAGAAATGATCAAATCCACTGAGAACCAATTAGTGCAGTATGATTCTTGTTCATTTGAGTGCTAGCTAAATTCATGGTTTCACCACTGAGTAATTTCATATACAGTCGAATCCGCTAAATGGGACCACATTGAGACCCGATGGTTTTGGCCCTAATAACCTTCTGGTCCAATTAATTGAACATGCCCTATGCTACAAGACGGGATGTGCTATAATTTATGTAACATATTAAATGTTTATTAAACCTTTATTGTGCGATTTACACGTATAGCGAACGTACAAACAAGAACTACTGTTTCTTACCAACTTTGTTCATTGAAAAATAAATTTGAAACCAAGTTTTTCGAAATGATTTACAACACAATGTATAGATACTCAGCATGAGAAGTAATAATACTGTAAAACACAAGTTCTTACTAAATTCCAGTCAAGGTTTGAAGAATTTATCCAGTGTGATCTGACGCACTTTTGCTTTGGCTAAGTGGCGACTTGTGGCTTCTTTTCTGTAGTAAATGTAAATGCTGGGCAAAAACCTGTAGGTGGCAGTAGAGGACTGGGGAGAAACTCTGGAGTTTTCGGGTAGTTATGCCAGAGACAAAGAGTTTTTCACGAATATTACGTATTACTTATTGGCTCTCACGTTCTTTGGTCCAAATAAGTGAATAACATTACATGTATATAATAGGATTTGTTTCAATACTTTAAGATTTGGTCCAAATAAGCAGCTGATCCCATGAACCGGAATCAACTGTATTATAACATTCTTAAGCATAATTAAGAAATTGAACGCCTGATAAGCTTCAAACGTATCTGCTGTTAAGGTGCTAATGCTAAAAACTTTTGTATGTGTTTATTCACCTTGATGGAGAACAATTAGACGTTTTATCATGTTTCATGTCGGTTGCCAAGCACTTCCATAATACACTATGAAGCATAGCTCATAACTTCAGACATCTGTGAGATGTTTACACACTCCATGCAGCAATGTGGTGGTAAATGCAGCTGAAATGTTTTTTTCCTAAGTTACAGTGGCAATTCTTTTTTAAATGTCATAATGACATTTATCGTGTTCTTTTTCTTGAAACTACTAGGGAAACTTATGAAACTTTTTGAGTAGTTCTCTAGCTGGTGCCTTTCTGGTATTCAGTTTTGGTACCCAGCCCTAGTCAATATAAATTAAGTAAACATAAACTGAGTTTAAGCAGCTGCAACACTCAGTACAGAATGCTTCAAGGATCAGCTCTCAGTTAACAATGTCTTACACTTCTGGGCAAAAATGGTGCGAACGTAATACCGAAGAATATAAAAGGTCCTAACAACAAATCGCTGGTCAGAGAATTTAAACAGAAGAACATGTACTCCTGAGACCTGTCTCACCAGTTGATCAACATGTCTTGTGGCTGCAGAGAACTTTGAGAAAAAGGAAAACACTTAAATCAGGGAAATTCACTCGCATTCTTGCAAGAAAACACTTCATTTGATAGAAAACTTTAACATAGCTTGGTATTTTGAATCTTCCAAAACATATTTTGTCTTGGTTGTTCTTTTTTTCTTAAAAGACTAGTCGTTAGTTGGCAATCTGTCACAGTTCATCAGAACTAAAACAAATTACACATCAACTGTTTCAAGCCACAACACTGATTGTTGAAAGTTTTGTGTTTTCCCCACTTTTTCCTCCAGGAGTGCAGATCCAGATAAACCATCTAGACTTTAATTCAAAATGATTCATCCTCATGTCTTACTCTTACATCAACACTGAGCTCTAAAACAGTACTATTTATTAAACAAACAAGCTCCTATGACTACTAGTGAATGCACACCAACATACCATCAACATATTATTAACATGGTTGTCCAGTGGTATTGTGCTCCAGCAAACTGTTTTTGTTTGTGTAATTGGCTTATTTAACGTCACCATTGCCTATTTAGAGTAATCAATTAACCAAACAGACATCTGAGCTGTGGGAGGAAGTCAGAGTACACAGAGTAAACCCATGTTAGCATGGGGAGCGCATGCCGTTTCACCTTCTTGCTGCAAGACAGCGGTGCTGCTACAATAAACATAATGGCTAAAACCACAGAGGTTGCATGTTCTCTGTCAGGCAAATCTATTTTCATAACAGCTTTAAATCTTATTAATCAATAATGCCGCTTTATCCACTTGTTGCTCAGGCAAAACAACAACACAAACTCCACATACTTAAAAAGTATAGCCTATGCATTATTTTATTACACTCACTTGACTGCAATGATGAGAGAGAACCAGCAGCATGGGGGACAAAGAAAGACCCAACTACTTATTTCTATAGTAAAGTGATTTGGTTTAGATTAAACAAAATTCACAATTCACGAGCCCATCACTGCAGTCATCACGGTTCCAGTACCAGCTGTGGCTTCCGCCCCATTTCAGGCATCATTATGGTGTGGCTATGGTGTGTGTTTGAGGGAGGGGGACTCCCAGCGTCATCCCAAAAGGGCATTTCCATGGACTGATGGCCCTGTTCCCATTCTGCTCGTGTCCATTAAATTAAGAGATTGGCTATAGACCCCTCCAACCTTGACCAGGACACACCGGTATATGGGACATGGGTTGGGTTTGGCGTAAAATGCCAAACATTTGTACTAGTTTTGAACAATATGAGAGCATCAATTACCAAATGTAACCTTCACAAATGATGCTTAGATTAAGGAAATCCTAGATTAAGATACAAAACTGTGAGACTTGCACTTAAGCAGCTTGAGGAATCAATTATTTATTCCAGTGAGCCCATCCTTGCAAAGCAAAGACATGACATGCCTACTTTTATTGTCGACTGATGCACATCCAACAAGGCAAAGAGCAAGAGGTTTTCCTTCCAAAGAATCACTCTGTATTTGTTTTATCCAGTAAAGCTTTGCAATTACACAAATGTTTTTCTACATATATTTTTATAGACAGTCCTACTTTTGCTTCTGAGTCAGAACAAATGTAAGGCAGTTCTTTCTATTTGCATTTTCCATATCGTCCCAATGTTTTTTTTTTTATTCGGGGTTGTAAACAGTAGTGATGTAATGACCTAATACTCCGGACCAGGATCAGAAATGATGAAGACCACGTTAAACAAACTGGACAATCGGCCACACAGGTCAAATACACATTCAATATCACCAATTAGCCATGGTTGCTCTACACTTGAATGCGAGTTACGCCGAAATTTAAAAAACTGAACAGAACAGAAATAAGATAGCAAGCATGAAATGTGCCCCAGTTAGTTTTTTTTTTTTGCTGCAGTGTATCAGAATAAAATAGCAATGCAGGGACTTTTCCATTTATTATCAGTTTCATGTTGGCTGAAAAGTCCGTTTTCAAACAGAATAATATGGTTAAACATGAAGCGAATAATATCTGTTATTATAATATTATTGTGAGAACACCCTGACCTTAAACCAATTTTATGACCGCCATGGGTGTGTGATCACGTCAATGTAGCACAGTGGAACAGAGTGAGAGAGACGGGTGACTGGAAGTGCATTTCTAAAAGTTCAGTATGGATTATTCGTGTTCAAAGTTTATGGTTTAGAATGTGTAGTATTTCTGTGAGAATTTGCAGTGCTACAGCATGTACAGTGCTCAAGTTTTGTTTTCTCAAAAGACAGTTTGTAGTCCATGTTGCTCTATTGGTCCCCTTTATTCTGTTCTTTAATAGTCAGGACCAGCACAGAGCAGGTACAATTTGGGTGGTGGATCATTCTTAGCACTGATGTGGCTGAGTTTGTGTGTTGAGCTGGTACGAGTGGATCAGACACAGCTCTGCTAACAAAGTATGTAGAGAAACAGATGGACTGCAGTCTGCAGAACTACAAAGTGCTTTTATGTGGGATGTGGAACTGATAAAAAGGAACAATAAGCAATAAGGATATCAGTGAGTCAATACTGTCCTATATTTGAGTGTATATTTGTAAAGGATATGTCTTCACAAACCTATTTGTGGCATGCATAGCATGCTATGTTCATTAGTATTTTATTAGTACCTTACAAAGATCTAACAGTCTTGACCAACATTCCACAGCAAATATTCGGTCCGGTGTTACCTCAAAGTGTATAACAATTTAAACCAATTATAGTATTGATAATCACTGTTTATTTTGCTGTCACATTAACCAGAAGCAAAGAAATCAAGCTTTTCAGTAATACTGCACTGTTGTTTTCATTCCCGTGTTGGTCACTTGTGTTTAAAGATTTTTTTAAAACACTGACAACGAACTGGTACAGCGTGTCCAAGCCAACATCCAAAGTTCAGAAGAGAAAAACTGGGATAGGTGCTTCTTTGTCAAAAAGGAGAAACAATTTGTTGTATCCAAACTAAAATGCATCCTCAAATCAGGCAGCATAATGAACAAAACACGAGGCAATTCATTTGCAGGTGCTCCTCATTTTACAACGGCTCAGACTATAAAATTTTGCTTAAACTTTACGACAGGAATCTGATCAGAATTTGGAGATTACATTTGCCAAGTGATAAGAAGTATGATACTCGTCTTATACAGATGCTGGACCACTGGACTGAGCAGCAGTGCTAACAGGCTAACCACTGTTTTTGTTTCTAGCTTTCAGTACACAATTAAATTACATGAGACATTCAACAGTTGTGTTAATTATTTTGGCTGAAGGTTGACATAAGTGCTTTAAGCATGCTTAATGTTGGCTACACTGATATATACAGTATATATTAAACTTCAGTTTATGATATAGTAAGCTTGTGGTGGGTTTGTCAGAACATGGCTCTATTGTAAATAGAGGGTTTTGGGTAAATCGGTTAAAGCAACATTTTACCAATGAAGTATATCATCATTTGAAGAGATCGTCCAGCCATAGCATATAGATTTCATTTGAGCTATGAAAAATGGGGGAGGGGGGTGATTTTATCTTAAACTCGAGGGTTCACATTCATTCAGCATGCTACTTCTTAAGAAGGCAAAACTTGACATCAATACTGTAACAGATCAGCACCTACATGAGTGCTACTTGTTTTCCCACCCCTTATGTGTGGTGTGGCGTTTTCACCACTTCCTTTAAAGTCTACACTACTTTCCTAAAGACAGCAAAGATTAAGACGGTGAATGTTTGAAAACGCATAATGCAGAGTCACTTTGTTTCTGCTGCTGCTTACTAGAGTGAGAAAATGGCTCATTCTAACTAAAGCAGGAGAGCAGACCTCCTCCTTCTAAAGGAGGAATACACATCAGTCTGATCTACATACTGGCACGGTGGAGAGATTTTGGCCACATTCACACTAAATACGCATCGATTTCCGCAAGTCTGGGGAAGTGTGAAAGGATCTCAGCATGATCAGAAGGATCTCGACATGATTTTAATCTACAGGTGATTAATTGCAAAAAATCGTCAACCACTTCCACCATTTCCCTTTGGCCTAAATTATGTGAACTCTTTACATGCATCAGCACAAGATGATATTTACACTGCTCGCAAAAATTAGGGGATAATTCAAAAGAAAATAAAGCCGTGCATCTTAGTGATAATAAGCACAGGCTGCTGCCACTGTTGGGAGCCATGACCTGCATTAGTCCTTTGGTTTGTCTGTTGACAGGTGTCCAGCACAAGCGAACAGGTTGACAGCTTATCGATCTGAAGATCTTGATCAACAAAACCATTTAAATTTAAGAAACCATACTGACCCAGGCCTAACAAAAGGCAGACATGTCATAAAGCAAGGGCAGCCATATTTAACAATGATCTTGATTACCTGGGTTCAGGGAGTACGATTTTCTTGCTCGCCCGGGCCGCTGGAGTAGACTTGCTCTTCTCCATCGCCATCAAATAGCTGACATCGGCGAGAACTGCCTCTAGGTCCGCCATCTTCAACCGTGGCTCGACCGAATCGATACAGAAACGTTACGGAGGGCACAAAGAAATCACCAAACGCAGAAATAATCAGCACGAAACGAACACGACGGCGGTGCTGCGGGAGTCCGGGGCAAGCATCGAGTCTAGTCCTAACGTTTTTTCTCCTTCCGACTCGATTCGCCGATCTTACAAAACAGCCATTATGACAGATAAGACAAGATTCACGCGAAGAGAGGGAAATGCGCCTCTTAAGTCAAGCAACTGCGTCGGTCTGTGATCGGCTTATTCCGAGTAACCGAGAGGGGAAAACTGCAACTTGAAGGCAACTGTCACCAATCCAAAAAATGAAGCCTGGGTATTACAACAGTAATCCAGATTTGTTTTTTTTTTCTGTCCCCCACCCCTTTTCGGTGAGTTTATTGCGAGAACCCACCTGCTGGTTAGGACCGTCCAAATCGAGCTAAGTGTGCAAAGGTACGTTCAGCCGTTTAAAAATACTGGTAGCTCTTAATGTGGCTAGTTGTTTAAAGCAGCCCTGTGTAACGCCCAGTCGTATTAAAAGATCATCTAAGTACAGGATATATATGATGGAGCCGGAGCGTGCACACGATTAGAAGAGCCGTGCGTTTACCAGTTCTGAATTTAGACTTAAAAACGCGCTTGCTTGAAAGGACAGAGAAATAGCGTGAAAATATGCGACGGCAGATTCAATGCGATAACTGAAACAAATGTTGCACACCACCCAATTCAGCAGCTTAAACCCCACGCTAATTAAACCCGCTCGTCTTCCTGCCAGTGGTTCATCTCTGCTGCAAAGATGAAGCGATTCGTGCGAAGGATCTCCCAGACCGTGTTGACAAGTTAAAAGAATGGTTATCGACGAGCTGGTTAACCGGCTCAACTACGTAAACTATATCCGGCTCTGGGCTTCAAAACAGGCTTGCGCCGTGCCTGGTTATTCAATTATCTATCTCTAACGAGGCGTTAACTGATTTCTTCAACAGCTCCATGTAGGCAGTCAGAAGCACTACCGCTTCTCCATTTTTGTTGGCTTTTACAAAAAGGCGCTACTTGGAAGCAACGTTTAAACAAAAAAAAATCTGTAATTTGCTATAGACCGCAATGAAACGCCCTGAAATCCAAGAAATTCAACCCTCACCAGCGCCGAGTATCCTAAACAGCAGCTTGCTTAATGGCTTTTTGTTAAACCGACGAAGTAGACCCACAACATTGAGGATTTGCTGTTATTGCTGTACGAAACAACCTGCTGGAGGTGGAGGGGGCGCTCGAAAGGGAAAGCAGCTAAACCTTACAGCTAGCTATAGCTTTTAGAGTTTTTCCCCTCTCCAAAGTATGAACAGGCTGTAACTTAAAACATGCGGTCTGCTTCTACTCGCTATTAAACGGTGAAGTGTCAGCCTATGCAAAATACCAACTAAAGAAGCGTGTCAAACAAACTTCCGAGTGCTCCGAAGCCGCAGAGCTAACTGTTGCGGAACTTCATTTTAATGGCTAACTCACTTAGCTGGCTACCAAGAACGAGCTCCACCACTAGGCTAAGACAGTTCACTAAACTAACCATGAACGTTATTGCCTCGCACGAGCTCGCAACTCTCGAAATATAAACCTATTTGCGGACTCTCGGACAAACAAAATCCGCGTTTTTGTTGTTGTTTCACAAAGAAAAAGTCTTGATGGTCTCGCTTCTCATCTTGAAGTCCCGAAATCAGTCGTTAGCACATCGCATCCGCGTTTATGTCGCTGAAAAAGTCTTCAAACTGAACACGCTCGTGCAGCATAGTTCAAAGCGAATCCGTCCCGACCCCACCGTTTGCGCTCGAATGTACTGGCTTTTCCAGAGAAATACTGCACGATAACGTAGAGCGTCGTTCCGAAGAGACAATGTAAATACTTCACTGCCGTGTGACTTCCCTTGATTATCGCGCTTAGCTTCGGTTCGCTCTGAAGTAGGTTTTTTTTCGACTGCTTGCCACAGCACAAGCTGCTCAGGGAGCTGCACTTCCTTTCTGTGTTACACCGCCGCTAAAGCACGGACTGGATCCTCCAACACTGGAACCTGGACCCAAACAGACCACTTAAACACTATTATCCAGTTTTCCCGGACTGGATCGCGTTCACACAGCAAGTAAAAGTGGCCCAAATCTGACCTGTTACGTCATATGTGACTGACACAGATGTGTTTTATTTGACAGTGTGAACGAAAGTGAACACCTTATCATAATCTGACATTTAGCAGTTCCATTTTGGGCCCCTTTCATATGTGGTAATGAAATCCGATGCATATATGCTGCTCACAAAAAATATTTTATTTTGAAATGCCCCGTATTATTTGTGAGCCGTGTACGATACATGACTAAGTATGAACTGCCAGATCAGAATCCTTGTGATTTTTATGCACCTTATGATGAGAAGAAAATGGATGACAGCAGTGAGTGCTTCCTGTGTGAATGTAGCCTGTCAGTATTGATCTTTGCCACTTTCATATGTGGTACTGAAATCAGATACGTGGCAATGTGGCTCATTCGGAACAGCCAGATCGATATTTATGCAATGTTTCCTTCATTTCGACTCAAAATTCATTATAAATGTGCACTGAGGAAATGGGAAATGGACAACAGCAGTGAGGGAGGCTTTCAGTGAAGAGATCTCAGATCTCATAAATATCTGGGAGGATGTCTCTGTGAAAAAAAAAACAAATAAGAAGGAACATATCACATCAGCTAAGTGTTCAAGGAAATTTCTAATGAAGAATGATAAAACGCTTACAAAGTGAAGTTTAAAGAAACCAAGGACCCAACCCAAAGACGTGGCTGTGGCCAAAATTAAGGAAGTACCTGCTACTGTGGACTGCATTTTTATTATTTACCTCTGGATGAGCGGGTCAACTAGGCCATTGCTCTTGTGTGCCCGTACATCATTTTGGATAAAGGTCAGATTTGGGTACAGCTGTTTTGGCCTCATTTAGCAAAAGCCTGCATCATAGCCCTCGTCTTCTTTCTCTGTTAGCCTTGTTTCAGTTCAGTGAATTATGTCTACCCATAAATAGCACCCTAACAAAATTCAAATGCTGCAGCATCTGACTAAGGACGAGCCAGAACCATGAGTAGAATTTGCAGAATGTTTGCTTTAGCCATTTCTGATTTGCTAGTCAGTGATGACATCAATTTCTTGCTGATGCCCTCAAACAAAATGTGGATTGGTTGTAGGGATCGAAGACAGAAAAAGACGGGCTTAACCCCTAACTTGGTGGATAACATTAAAAGCAAACATTTCAGGTTTCACATAAAATCACTCTTTGAACATGAGAACAAATAATGCTATGCTAACATGCTACATTAGCACGTCTGTGTTTTTCTAGTGAAATTCTCTACCGGTTTGATGTCACACACCTAATTATACTACTACTATAACTGAAACTGAATTCATGATGGCACCATTCAAGATGGCCGCCATGTGGGTGACATTGCCAGCATGTGTTTGTTTGCATGTTCTCCCTCATGCCTGAGTAAGTTCATTTACTGTCCTACTATACTACTGAACCAGTTGAAATCTCTAAAAGACTTTATGGACTGGCACCGTGTCCAGGGGCTGGTTCTTGCCCTGCATCCTGTGCTGTTGGTTATGCCCTGGACACTCTGCGAATAAATTATCTGTGAAATTCCCTAAAATACACAGATAATTTGTAAACAAAATAGTTTGTTAAAATAGCAAACACAGCAATGTAGAATACCATTGTGAAGCCATAATAAAGAAAACGAATATAGCTAGTTTTCTTTATTAGAAATGTTATTACATAAATTCTACAACGAAGCATGGTGGTCATTTTGAATTTTGGCTATATGGCTCCCCCTGACGGCTTCATGAGACAAGTGCACACCAAAAACAGCGATTTAAACATGGTTGTTTCGGTTTTTACCAATTATTATTTTAATTTATTTGGAGTTCTTATAAAGTCAGTCAAAGCAAAGACCAGACTAGTCAGACATGCACTTATTCATATTAGTATATCCCAGCTTTAATAAAGCCTTCTCGTGCATAGATAACTCCCTCATCACGCTTTAATGTTTAAGCTCCCAGGAAAAATATACTGTGAGATTTCATAGTAAAACTGTAAATTGTTTAACAGTTTTAACGTGAAGTCTCATAGTTTGACGATCAAGTTCACTTCTACTACAAATCTTGATGGTAATTTGGCCACTTGTTTCTGGTTCATGGTTCTGTTGTCAAATCCCACCCCTGCCACAGTTGGGTCCCTGAGCAAGGCCCTTAACCCACAATTGTTAGAATTGTATTAATTGTCAGTCACGCTGGATAAGGGTGATGTATGTAGATGTATGAACTGACCATAAATTATTTCACAGTTGTACTATGGATTTTGATGGTAATTTGGCAACTTCATGGTTCTACTCCCAAACTTCACAGTATATTTTCCTAGGCTAGACCACAGAACCATCTAGTGTTGCCACTGGTGCCAGAAGACAGTGGAAAGAAATTTCCTTTTATTAAAATTGTTTACACAGAATGGTCTAACAAATCTATCATGCAGAAGTTACGTTCTAACAGTGAGGATACAATAACCTTAATCACTGCCCCACCTTGTTGTGCCAACATACCTTATGTTGACAGTAGCCACAAATTGGCCCATTTAATACCACTCAAGCCTTATTCTAGTTCCACAAACTATCTATGCATTGCTGATGATCAGGACCATGCATATATGGCCACAATATTCCATCTTTTTATTGCTTCTTCCAATATGATAATACACCCTGCACAATCTCAAATCATCTCAAAATGGGTAAATAAAGTTGCGTTCAGAAGTCACGTGACTGCTTTATTAGATCATATTCCAAAAGCCTTCAGCAGTCAGCCAGGAAATGACATAGCAACCAAAAGCCCTTGGTCATTCATCAACATGGTGAAGATTATAGAATAGACTAAAAATATAGATTATTGACCTTCATAAAACATGCAATCGCTATAAAACTGCCTGACAAGGCCCAAAATAGACTGATAAGGGACTAATAAAGAACTTTAAAACAACCAAAGGTGTAATAAACCTGCCTGAAAGTGCAATTATATTTTCCTTCAGTCAAGTGAAGAGGACTAGAAGGCATAACAAATCTTTAGCCATCAGAGTTACAGAGTTACAGATTTGCACAAAGACAGGGTATTTTGGTATGACCAGGCCACAAATCTATAAGTAAACACCACATTAGTGCCAACAGACTATTTATAGACACTTAATCCTACACAGGTGAGCAGGGCCCAAAAAGGCAACACAGGGTACAAGATGATCTCCAGATGTGACACCTTCACAGACACTTTAGAGACACAAATAACCCTAATATGTGTCTTTGAAATCTGGGTTCATTCCTGAACATTTTTGGGGCCACTGCCATTAGGGAATATTGTTTCTATGAATGGATGTGCATGCTCTTCAACAATGTTTAGATAGGTGGTACGTGAGCCACATGAATGCCAGAATCAAAGGTTTCCCCAGCAGGGCGTTCCCCATAGTGTGTGCTGTCCCAGAGGTTCAGCTACAGGGTTCAAATCTCACCTCTGCCAAACTGCCACTGTTGGGTCCTTGAGCAACAATTGCTTAGATTGTAAGAATGTATCTGTTATAAGTTGTTATAAGTTGTTATAAGAATGCTATGCTAAGTAGCACTGAATGCTATATATGTAAGAATATAAAATTATATATATATATATATATAGTTGTAAGTTACTTGAAGCATCAGAGACAGAGTCAATATTAAGACTTAATTCTTATGATAGACAGTGTCAGAGCACGTAACAGATAACAAGAAGTCAGTGAAGCTTAAGAAAGACAGTTTATTCAGCACAAGTCAGTATAGGAGTAGGAATTTAAAGAATTCGTTGGCAGAGAGGCTAGGTTACTGCTGGATGCGGCGGATGGACTGAACTTGAGGAGTCTGACAGTGGGAGCCAAACTCTCTGAAGTGTTTGTACTCGCCAGCATGACGGTCACATTCCATGATGTACTGATATCCACGATATCCAGGGTACTGGTAGCATACAAATCTGTTAAATGTGAAAATCAGGAGTGTAATGTAAAGAGAAATAGAGCTACTTCAGTAGAAGCAATGTGAAAAGAAAATTATTTGTGAGGGAAATGATATAGTTGGAGTAGGAAAGGAGCAGAGGAACCAATACTTACGCTCCAGAGTGGATACGCATGGAACCCACTTCATTGTTACACCAGCCCATGGCCTGCAGCGAGGGATAGTCATCATTCATCTCCCCCTTGCGACCTAGGTAGTTCTCCCTCTCGTATATTGTCATCCTGCTCTCTCTGTGATTCTGCATTGGTTAAAATAAACATATTTACATTTCCAGCATTTAGCAGATGCCCTTATCCAGAGCAACTTACAATTTATATAGTCTTACAATACAAGCAATTTGTGGGTTAAGGGCCTTGCTCAAGGACCCAACTGTGGCAACTTGGCAGAGGTGGGATTTGAACCCTGGACCTTCTGTTCCAGAGTCCAGTGCATTAACCGCTAGGCTACCACAGTCCCTATATAATATAATATATAATATAATATATAATAGAACACACTTCACATAAAGTTATAAATTAAAAATGAGTGATTTTTGGCAAGGATCACAGAGGCTTTGATAACTTACAACACAGGATATAGGCCTGAAAGAGGTCATCCTTTCAATATGGTAAGCATTGCTTCCTCCGAAGGCATCACACTGAGGGTACTCCCCACGCTCCAGCACAAACTGCTGGCCCTGAAAAGAGGGATGCTCAAAGCCCACCCACCTATGGAAAGTTACATGTTAGATTAAGCACAGGGATAATATTTGAGTCATCTCCTTGTCAAAGGTCATAAGCTATAACCAAATATCACAGCATTTCACAATGTTATTAAAAAACATGTCACAGTTATACTCATTCTACTAAATGAGATACTGATTAAGGGATCACCTGAAACAAATCTTACATATTAAGGAAAAAAAACAAGACACATGAAAGTGATTAAAATGTTCTGAATTTAGGACTCCATTACCACTGTGGTATGTAGCAAAACTATAATCCATTAGTAATGTCTGGTAAAAATGAATATAAACTTGTTTTCTCCTGACTGTTAGATGTGGCTAAAATCGTAGCAAATATATTTACTATATAATATATATATATACTATTGCATGCTGTATATTTTATATTTAGTTATGAATATATAAATATTCAAACATTTAAAAGCAAGGTAAACTGAATATCATGTGAATGAATGTAATTTAAATTGCAAATATCCTTCCATCCATTCATAATCTTGCGCTTAATCCACACAGGATCGCGAGCCGGCTCTGGGTGCAAGGGTGGGAACAACCCTATACAGGGCGCCAATCCATCGTAGGGCGCACACACACACACACAACAAGGCCACTTATTAACCAAACACGCTTGTCTTTGAACTGTGGGATGAAGCCGAAGTACATGCAGACTCCACACAGAAAGGACCCTTGGATTGAACTCGCGACCTTCTGTGAGGCAGCAGTGCTACACACCAAGCCACCATGCTGCACATTGTAAATATCCTTATACTAAATATATATTCTTATTTGAGGTACGATGCCTGGGACATTACTAATTTTTTTTACCATTTTTTTTGCCATTGTGCAGCATGTCCTATGTTTTATTGAACATAAATCTGTACTGTATGATACTATAGTGTACTATATAATGTAAGTGGCTGGGTGATGTGAGCAGTGTGTCCCCCTTTCCCAAAGCTGAAATCTTAAAAAAAAAAACTAAGCCACTGACTGCAGTAATAATGCTTTCATCAAAAATTGATCAAATGAGAGTTCCCCTGTGTTCAGATGAGCCATGCACTTACGCTCCACTTTCTACCCTCAGTGAGCGAACACTTTCAAAGCCAAAATCCATAACATTCCAACACTCAGAGGTGAACTCATGATGGCGACCCTGGAAGCACTCCTCATCATACACAATGATCTGAAAGAAAGAGGTTACACAATTTTTAAAAACATGCTTACTGGATTGGATTTATTTCATTCATGAGAGGAACAATGTTACGTCGAAACGATTCGACACTTTCATACTTGGCCAATTTAGAGCAGCTAATTAATCTAGTGAATGTCTTTGGAATGTTGGAGGAAACTGGTAGACGGTGTAAATCCCATTCAAAGATGTGAAGGAAATGCAAACTCCAAATCACCAGCATTCCCCCATATTAAAATGCAAGCATTTGGAATATAATATCAAACAAATCAACCACACTTTAACCCTCAGTGCTCCTATATAAACACCCGAACATGTGGTAGTGCCATTCACTACCTGTAAACCGTGCCTTACTGAGGGGTTTCTGACCTCGAAACCGTTTCTTGCCTTAATCTTGTGTTATTCTGTTGCTGACCTTACTCTGATATTTGCTTGCCAATTTCAGTAAAACTGTGCTCAGACTGATACTTGCATGTGGCTCTGCTGAGTTCTTAGGAGAAATTTGAGATACACGCTTGCACACACGTACACACAACTTATTAAACATTGCTCCAAGAATTGAGAATTTTTAATTAATCTCACATTAACCCCACCTACCTGCAAGCTTCTGTAAAAAATGCAGATAATATGCCTAACATTAGGCCTATTAATAATAATACTAATATCATAGTCTAATAGTAATTAGTATTATAATAATAATAATAATAGGTTAATAATAACAATAAACCATGACTCATACTCTACAAATAGCCTTGTAATGATAATAGGCCTACCACTACTTATAATAATAATAATAATAATAATAATTATTATTATTATTATTATTATTATTATTATTATGAAAAGAGGATATAATAGCCTATCCTGGTGCTCTCTCTCTCTCTCTCTCTCTCTCTCTCTCTCTCTGTATATATATATATATATACTTTACTCTTTACTTCTATCCATTATTCACTAATTTACACAAGATTTTTCAACAGATTATAAAGTTGTATTAATTATATGAGTTGTATTAATGACTTAAATATTATATAATAGTGTTATTAGTGTTTTTAGTACTCGACAAGGCTTCTGGAACTACTTATGGAGAACCAAGGTACTCGATGCTCAATAAGAACAGCTAATAAAAAACTAGCTATTTGCTTCTCAGATTTAAGTATCCATTTAACCTGGGGACATGACACATTAATAACATACCTTCCAGTGGCCAGAAAACTTGGTGCAATGGTGACTCATCTTGGCTGTAGCAAAAAGACATACCTTATTTAGATCAAGTGTAATGAAGTAGTAACGCTGAAGTATTTCAGATTGTTACATAATTTATACATGCTGCTTTACACACTTTACTAAAACCTAAAACAATATATTTTCACTACTTCAGTTAAACCCATCTTACCATTAATTGTGAGGGAGCGAGGAGCATGGAGGAACTCACCTTGCTTACCTTCGGGAAGTCCTCATGAGAGAGTTTGACCTGGCACATGCCTCCATCCTTATAAAGCCTCCCCTGGCAAAGAGCCGAGCCAAAAGCTCCAGCTCAGCACCGAGGGAGGGGTTTGCCATTGTGTATCTAACAAAAGAGTGAGGGATTCAACACAGCATCAGAAGTGCAAATGCCACATTATGTTTGAGCTGCAGACCTCATGGTAGCCCAAACACATGGAATACATGGTTACTGCACAGCCTGTTCTATAAGATATGTGAAATGTCCTATGACAGGTGAAAGATAAAGAGTTAAGATATTCATGACAGCTGGAATGACTTCTTTGCTCTTAAGCCTGCCAAAAAGTGTATTTTTAATTTAAAATATATATGTTTCTCTGCTCATCATGTGGGTACATCCTCTACACCACCAGGAGAATCTGACAATTACAACATCCACTGGCTGTATTAATGGTTGAATTGAGTCCCTTGCTGTTTTTAAACAGCATCAAGTGTAATACATGATACATACATGTGTGCAGTAGAACCTCAGAACTCAAACTTTAGACTTAAATGGGTTCAGGAAGGTATTTGAATTCAAATGTGTTCAAAGTCGGAATCCAATTCAGTTCAGACATACATTGAGGCTGGGTCATATGTATAGAGATTTTATCTGAAGTCTGAATTGTTCGAACTGTCTGATGTCCGAATTAGTAAAATAATTGAGCGTTTAGAATTGTGTTCCACTGCAAATGTAGTACATACAGTAAAGGGTAAGTCCAGTCAAGCCAAGCTGGTTTCTTGTAGGGTACGAAGTACAAAGCAAGGTTTGATCAATGCCTTCAGGTATGTCCATTTTTGGTTTTGTAGATGAGAACAAGGGTTCTGAATCTGGCAGCTACTAGGAGCCAGTGAAGAGAATGCAGCAGTGGAGTACCATGGAAAAATGTGAGTATATTTGAAAAGCAGATGCACTGCTGTATTCTGAATGAGTTGTAGGGGTCTGACTGCATGCATGGGAAGGCCAGCCAGAAGAGCACTTGTTTTAAAAGGGCAGGGGTTAACCATGGTTACTGACTGTAAGACAGCACCCCCAATCAATCCTTTATTGAATCATCAAGAACTTCAAAGAGAGCGGTTCAGTTGCAGTGAAGAAGGCTTCAGGGTGCCAAGAAAGTCAAGCAAGTGTCAGGACAGTCTCCTAAAGAGGATGCAGCTACAAGACCGAGTCACCAGTGAAAATATCATGAACAGATTTACAATTCTGCATGAAGTATAGAAATGGGACTGCATATGACTGCCCCTTCAGACTCTTTGGGATATAGTTTTGGGATGAACAGTGGTTTTTATCAAGCATGAAGCACAATGTCACAAGGCAAGTGATAACCAAGTGGTTCAATGAACAAAACATTGAAGTTTTGGGTCCATGGCCAGAAAAGTTCCAAGATCCCAATCGGATTGAGAACGAGTGGTCAATCCTCAAAAAGAGTGTGGATGTATTTGTCAATAAACAGTTAAAAAAACTTGTGAATTATACTACAGTATATAAACAGCTGACAAACTTTATAATCTAATTCTCCAAACATTTGGCCACGGCTGTAGTGTGGATGCATAATAAGTTCTGTTGCTTGACAGCTGAAGGAAACTTTCATCACAGCTGTTTAAGAAACACTGATTCATGATCAAAGCTTGATTCCATACCCGACCACTATTAAGAAGTTCTGTGAAATATAGGATGACAAATGAAATGCATTAATAAAAGTTTTAATGCAAATTTTGTAAGCGTAATGAAGCCTTTAGTGTCCAAATACTTTTGGAGTAATTTACAACAGTATATTTATTTTTGTATTTTTTTTTAAACGTGGCTTAAGAGTTCACATTTATCTAGTGTGCGGTGTGAAGTTCTACAAATACAGCCTGTGGTTTATCTGTTTATTTACATACTTTATTAGTTCATTTATTTTAAAGTGGTCAGGACCAGCACAGACCAGGTACTTCTTGAGTGGTCGTTCATTCTCAGCACTGCAGTGACACTGATGTAGTGGCGGTGTTTTGTCTGCTGGGTTTTTAAACACACCAGTATTACTGATTGGTTGAAAAATATCCAGCAACAACCTTATGTGAGCATTGATGAAGGATTGGTGAATGATTAACAACAACAGAGGAGCAATTGTGTCTGGTATTACATATACAAGCTGGAGATAGAGGGTAAGTATATCTAATAGAGTGCACAGTGGTGCTGTGTCTGACCCACTCATTCCAGCACACAGTAACACACACTGACTTATACCTTACAGTATCCTGGCTACAGAGGTTACCAGTACCTGTTTACCGGTGACTACAGACATTACAATTCCGTTTCGTGCCTTCCAGCCCCAGATTCATTCCATGCGCCGTGTGAGAGATGAACAGGCAACTGATGCCAAATTTGGAGAATAAAAGATTAGAAAAAACAAAAAAACATTGCCAGGTCTGATGTGTCTCAATTTATGTGGCATTCAGATAGTAGGGTCATAATTGGGTGTAAATAACAGGAAATGGATTTGTAATTGTATGGGGATACAGTCGATTCAGATTAATCAAACCACATCAGGACGCGATTGTTTTGGTCCTAATAACCCTCTGGTCCAATTAATCGAACATGCCCTATGTTACAAGACGGGATGTGCTATAATTTATGTAACATATTAAATGTTTATTAAACCTT
>JAUZST010015990.1:0-34501 GCA_034779995.1 Parotocinclus haroldoi | reverse complement strand
GAAACCGGAGTACCCGGAGTAAACCCACGCAGACACAGGGAGGACATGCAGACTCCACACAGAAAGGACCCAAGCCGATCCACCCTGGGATTGAACCCAGGACCTTCTTGTTGTGATGCAGCAGTGCTACCCACCGTGCTGCTCTGTGTGCTCTATAGTCTCATACAAATGCTTATGTATTCGCTTGCAAATGTATTCGCTTCTCTGATTTATTCATTATGTTAAAAAAATAATAATAACAATGAAAATAGCATTTATACTGCTCATGAAAATTAGAGGATATTTTTGTGAGCAGTACACCTGAAACAAAAGTAAATGTGATATGTCTGTAAATTACCGCATGCATTATAAAACAGATTGAAACAAAAAGAAGCATAAATTTGGCCATGTTGACAAAATGTGATCCACTATTGTTTTGTAAGCTCTTAAACTTGATGGCTCATTGCTTTAATTAAATTACAGCCCGGAGCAATAGTATGAGTCTGATAGTGAAAATGCTTCTAACATTTGCATATAACAGTTATTTTGCTGGATTATGTGATTTTTCATCAGAAGTTACATTGTTTAGCTACATTTCAAAATGTACTAGTATTTGGTATGTTCTCCTTATTCTCTGTAATGGCGGCATGCAAGAGAGCCCACATGGACTCTACAAGTCTCTGCAAAATGTGACGTTTGTTGTCCCAGCATGATCTTTCAATATTCCAACGTGCATTTTGTAATGTTACTGAATGCTCACCTTTCTCTGTTTTCAAGTGTTAAATAAATACTTGATGGAGTTTGGGTTAGGTAAAGGTGGAGGAAAGCCCATAATGTCTGGATTTACTAGAATTGCTATCCTGATTAGATGATTTAATGATATAGTACTGAATACTGTAGTTATCTAAAATATTTGGCCTACACTATATGTCATGTTTAAGTGTGTTCCATGCAGAGACTGGGTTCGTTCAGGAAAACAACATAACGTAATTTAACAAAAGACCCTGGCGTATATTTTATTCATGTATTGGATTGCTTGTAACAGTTAATGATGCTGTGAACAATAAACAAGAAATCTTTAACCCTTTATATTAGTATTACAATACAACACATAGTCTCTTTGTTTTGAAGATACGTTTCTGCTTTGATTTATGAATATAATCAAATTAAATCTATTAATCAAACACCATTTTTTTTCAGATCCCATTGTAGTTTTGCATTCACAGGATTAAATCTTAACATTTATATGGAAGGGATTTCATTTAAAAATGAAAATGAAGCTGATTAGTACTTAACAATAGATACATTTTTATTTTTATTTTTAAGGAAGTAGTTTACCCATTTTCTCATGTGGACTAAATGTGTTGCATTAGCATTATTGAGTGTCAATATTTTGTTACACATTTTGTTTGCATTTAAAGCAGTTAAAACAAAATTAAGGTTGCTCAGCACACCTAGGTTTGACTCCTGGCCTGGCAGTAGCCTGAGGAGTATGCATGTTCTCTCTGTGTTTGTGTGTTTTTACTCTCACGGCATATTCCCAGCAAACGCACGACGTCAAAAAGACGTTCAAATCATGTCAGTATCACATCGGTCAGTCCAGAACCACTCTTGCACGTGTGGTGGATGTACAAAATAGGTCTGTCAAGTTTACTCCATCAACTTTACATTCTTTTAAACATAAGTTGTTGACATAATTTGAACATCAGTAGAAGATGTCTAAATGATATTTTAGAAAGATGATGCAAAAACTTTCATTCTGGCTTCCCTGCGGACATTTTTTGAACGTCTGGGTAAGGACTAAGACTGGTAAGGATGTTATATTGATGTCTTTCGTATGTCTCACTGCTCAGTGGGTTATGTTAGTTAGCATCTGTGAAGAAGGGAGGGTCTGTCCCTCTCTCCACCCCTCCCTACACACAGTTATTTTGTAAGTCAGGACCTCATAACAGAACATGGCTTTTGAAAACAGTAGCATGCAACATGAGCCATTTCATTTCTGCTCTGCAGGTGTACCAGATCACAGACACAGCCATCAAAGTATTCAGGTCAGCTCTTGAGCAGAGAGCAAACCGAGCTCCAGTCCTCTACTTTTACATCGCATCACTTCAGGCCACGTAAGAATGATTTTGTGTGTGTGTGTGTGTGTGTGTGTGTGTGTGTGTGTGTGTGTGGGTGTGTGGGTGCGTGTGGGTGGGTGTGGGTGCGTGGGTGCGTGTGGGTGTGCGTGCGTGGGCGTGCGTGGGCGTGCGTGGGCGTGCGTGGGTGAGCGTGTGTGTATGTGTGGGTGTGTGTGTGTGTTTGTGTGTGTGGGTGTGTGTGTGTGTTTGTGTGTGTGTGTCCATATACTCCCTTTAACTGTACAGTTCTGGATGTCTTGTCTCTCAGAGGTGCTGTTCTTTGCCGCACGGCTGGGAAACCTGCTTGTCCTGGTCAGTCTGTAAATGCTGAGACAGCGAGGAGGCTAAAGTCAGTGTGTGACACTCTGAAAGATGCTGCTGCCACATTACTTCAATATGGCTACAAGACTCTGGCTGCAGAGACTGTGGTAGAGCAGGCAAACACCTTGAGGTACGTCAAACACGTGTGATCCACCTACTATGTTATTATAGCTTTTATGACCACCAGCATCCTGTAAGCAGAATCCTGTGAGCACTGGCGAAGGATTAGAGGGTAATAAACCGTCCAGCAACTAGGGCTTTTATTTACTAGTTGACCAGAACATCCACTAGTCACAACGGGATGCTGAAGTCATCTAGTCAGACGGATAATAAAAAATACCAAGGTTGCAGGTAGATAGTAAATAAATTAGCACTTTTTAAAAAACTGGGCCAATCAAATTTTGGTAGTCTGGACATATTTCAGGAAACATAAGTTCAATTCTACAGTTATCTGCACTGCAGTGCTTAATTTGTAAAACACAAGATAACGGAATACAGACTGTGTCTTTGTTTATTAATAATTGTATTTTTTATATAAAAATGCAGGAGTGCTAGATTTGGAGATGTGCTCTAGATATGAGACAGGTACCTGTGTAACACAGGTTACACAGATCCTGTTCCGGCTGAATCCGGCTCTAACTAAGCATTGCACTCGTGTTAATTTGCACATTTATTGTAGCCCGAGAAACCACTGAAACTCGAATTTTAATTTAGAGACCATGTATGTATGTTATATCAAATACAAGGGTTAACCTACTCTTTGCCATTGTCAATCAGCACTGAACAGCAGTAATTGAGAAAAAAATAAGGGCCTCCAGTGTTTATTTCTTGTTTGCTAGCAAACAGATGAGCTACTGTAGCTACAAGGTGGACCAATATGGTAGCATTTAGTGGCATGCATTGTAAAATTCTACTTTATTAAAATACACTGCTCACAAAAATAAAAATAATTTCATTTTGCCCCACCCAGTCACTTTCAGCACAAAAGTAAAGACACAAATGTCTAAATGTAAACATTGCTCATATAATCAGTTACATTCGGGACCAGTGGAAAATTGTGCAAACCTGCTCACTATTAGGTTAAACACAACAATATAATTAATAAGACGAATGAAACTTCTAGGTTAAGTGAAATTCTGTTTTACTTAACCTAGGCCTGGTGTGTGTATGTACATAAACAGTTTTGTTAATACTTTATTATATCTTTTCATGGTACAATACTGAAGATATGACACTTTGATACAATGTAAAGTGTGAGAGCGATAACACCACACCTGCTCCTTATTCACACCTGAGACCTTGTAAGACCTGAGGGAGAACCGTTAATTGGGTTGGCCATAAACACTTACGCTGTTTTACGCTGTTATACAAGCTATAGATTGACTACTTTACATTGTATCAAACTGTCAATACCTTCAGTATTGTCCCATGAAAATGTTTAATAAAATGGTTTCAAAAATGATTGGGGTGTTGTCACTTTTGTGAGATACTGTATATTCAGTAAAGATCGACTTAGCTTGACTGCCTTATTTGAATCTCATCAAGAATGCTGGCCATGCTTACCTACATCGAAGAAGAGAAACAGAAGCATCTACTTGATGCCCTTTTACTCATGCAGAAGGCTGTATCCCTCCAGGAGGAAGTACTTTCCAGTTGCCTGAGGCTTCTCCCACTTCACGAGGTACCCGTTTTAAAGCCTAACCATAAGATACAGTAAATAACTCTCTGGGTTTTTCGATTGACTATGTGGTTCATGTAGCTTAATGTGCTGCAAAACGGAGCAAAGTGAGATATTTAAAATAGCACTTTGTAGGTTTTGGTTGGCTCAGAGCCAACTGCTTGAAAGAGGGGCAACAGATCGGTCTGGAATAGAGACAACATCCACTGAGTGGCAGATCTGTGAGCAAAAATAATTTTATGGTGCCAGAGGAGAGTCAGAGGAGAAAAAAATGGTTAGACTGATTAAAGTTGACAGAAAGGCAACAATAGCTCAAATAATCACTCAGTCAATTTTCAGTCAGTCAAGGCATTCAAAATAGCATATCTGAATGCACAAACACGTCAAATCTTGAAGCAGAAGGGCTATCATTTCCGGCACCTTGTTTTATCTGTGCCACAAAAAAACTAAGGCAGTTCTGCACTTAGGTGCACTCAATGTGGCTGGCGAGGGTATATCTTTATTTTAAATATAAATTGCAGCTTTTTGTTTATATAAAAAAAAATGAAAGCTATGAGTGTTTATGTGAGTGTGAGTCATAATTACTACATGGATCAGTGAGAACACAGATGACTGCCATTATGGATTCGTCAGTATAAACATTGTCGATTAACAATTTCACATTTTGTCTTTATTGCTTTAACAGACAGCTCACTTATAAGGCAGACAATGAAGATATTATCTCTAATTGATGGAAACCATATTGTTATGGCAGTCTTTAACCTGACAGAGCAAGAGATTGGTTAGAAGTAATCAGCTTTAGTTGACACGATTCAAAAAGTATCAAAGTGCCTGGCACTTTAAAATGATCAACTTTGTTTTACAATCTGATAATAAAAGCCATCAACAGATATTTTTTTCAGCTTCATTAAAACATTTTTCTTTCAACAATTAAATATAACATGATTCCAAATATTATCGGTTCAATGATTTTTGCTTTATAGATCCACCTTTGCTTTAATTATTATACCAATGAACCAGATTGGATTTGGGTGGCACGGAGGCACAGTTGGTTAGCCCAGTCACCAAACAGCTTGCCAGTACAATCCTTATCTTGGACTCCATCTATGAGAGGTTTGCCTGTTCTCTGGATCTGGGTGGATTTATCGGGTACTCCGGTTTCCTGCCACATTCCAAAGACATGCAATTAATTGGTTGTTCTAAATTGCCCTGTTGTAAATGTATCTGATTAATATTGTTGTAGTCTTTTCCTGTAGAGAACAGCCATCGATGTCGATGCAACGTTAGATAAATCAATAAATCAGTCAAATTAATCTCTACAAACCTTGCTTCAATTGTACAATATTTTCTCTCTTTCAACCTATCCACTGATTTTCTATTTTTAGGTCAGGGATCTGACCATTAAGTGATACTCAGCTTCCAGTGTGTATAATGTCCTTGTGGTGCTGGAAGGTAAACTATCTGCAGTTTTCCAGCAGAAGACCACAAATTGTCTAAAAGATTTATGTGTGCTTGGCAGCATCCATTTTTCCTTTAATTCTGACCAATTCCCTGTCCTCATGGACTTGTTAATGATAACAACATAATGTCATTGCCATTATGCTTCACAGGAAGTATGGTTTATATTACTCTGCTCACAAAAATCAGGGTATATTTTATTATGGGATATTTCATTTTGAAATATCCCCCAATTTCCGTGAGCAGTATAGATAATTTGCTGTTTGATTTAAATCAACTAACAACAAACCAATATTATTTAGTCTAAATATTGGTCTCCTCTGGCCATTCAAACTTTTTGCTTTTAGCTTTTTGCGTAAGCACGATTCTCAGTGGCACTTTTTCAGAAGACGTTTTTTCTTTGCAGTCCTTGCCAGCTTTGTGTGAATCTTGTAAATTTGTTGTCACATTCACAGAATGACCAATCTCAGCCATGGTCGACCATTATGGGTTTTAATGGCCACTGCCAATATTTAGAGAGCAGGATGACCGATAGAGGATACATAATGCAAGTATTATTTGGTTTAGAGGTTTTTTTGTTGATTTTTTGCAACTCAACAATAAAAGTAATATCAATAAGTAAAATACAAATTTGCTGAACTTCGATGAACATTTATTTCAGCTATTAGTGCATTATCACTGTTTGCACTCTTTGTTGCACTTAACTACAACCAGATAACAGCATCTTATTGTTTCTGGTTTAAAAAAAAATAAAATAAAATGTGTACATTTTGCAAAATTAAAAAAATGTCACAAAAGAGTAGTCACATGGCAGCAGTCCCAGTTAGGAGCAGCAAATTGAAATGCTGGAAACAAAGTTTTCATGTTCTTCAGTGAGTTCCCACCCTTACTGAATGTTCACTCAGTATCTCTTTGTTTTAAGTCACACAGTCCTTCCTGTTCACAAGCTGCAAGTTGTAATTCAGGAAACACAATTTCTCTGCATTTTCTAAACTATTTTTAATGTCAACCTTGTCAGCACAGATACTGGCCAATGACTATTATCTCAAAATGGCGCTTGATGGTTTAATCAGTCAGCCAATTAATCGGTCTATCTCCGCTTCAAAGTTACTTGCTCAGTCATTTAGTTTGGAGGGACAGCTTGATGTAGGCAGGTCAAAAACAGCAGGTTTTGTCCGAGTAATCAAAACCATTACAGTTAATGTGAGGTAATGGTCAGTTAATCTGGTGTGTGACCACAAATAAACCAGAATACGGTGATTTGGAGGAATGGGAGGAAGGGAGGGTGGAGGGAGGATTATTTTTTAAACAAGTTTTATTATAAAGGGGCTGATCACTTATCCAGTGCAGCTGTTTTACTAATTAACATTTAATAGTTGATCCGCATGTTACAACATTTGTGCTTTGATGTATAAGGTCATAATGTGTTTATACTACTGGAAAAAATAGTCCTTAGATTTATTTTACTTTTTAGGGTGGGATGTGAAAAAAATAGGGACAGGGTGTGATTATGTTCTATAAGCGTTGTATGTTTAATAATCTCCACTACAGAACAGTAGTCCTTTGCCTGCAGCAGATGGTGCTGGTTCTCCAGCAAATGGTTTATGTTGCATATTACATAACAGTGCTGAATAAATTTAAAATTTGTCCTATGGCTGGAAAAGGGCAAATAAACAGTCTTTACTGTAACACTGCTAATGCCTGAAATGTGCTCGTTCAATTTGCTTAGCTGTCTTTCTTACTACAATGAACACTTTCTGATTATTGGAGAGAAAGAGCTTGCTAAACCAATAAACATGCTTTACACTCCTCACATTTTTGTAACTATTTTAATATAGCACCAAAGATATGACACTTTGATACAGTGTAACATGTGAGAGCAAAAACACTGGATTTAACAAACGTGCTCCCCAGTCACACCTGACACCTAACACAACATTAACTTTTCACATGATACCGGGATGGGAAAATGGCTAATTGGGCACAATTTGGTCATTTTTACTTAGGGGTTTTACACTGTTATACAAGCTATAGATGCTTTACATTGTATCTATCAAGTGTCATATCTATAATATCTTTAGTATTGTCCCATGAAAACATATACTAAAATATTTACAAAAATGTGAGGGGTGTAGTCACTTTGGTGAGATCGGTTTAGCTTGACTGCCTTATTTGAATCCCATCAAGAAAGCTGGCCATGCTTACCTTAAACCAGTAAGCATGCTTTACACTGCACCACAGGGGAACAGTTCTTACAGTACTTTCCACTGCTTGTGCTGATGCCCTGATTGTGACAATCCCCAACGAATGTGTTAATTTGTTCACTCTATTGAATCATTTATGAATTCCAGTTTTGTGGTAACTTGCTATTCCCTCAGGGATTCTTAGTGCTTCTCTTTTTCTCAGATTTTCAGCCCATGTTATGGCATCTTCTCTGTGTGTCTTTTCATGTTTGAAAAACTGCATATTTTTAAGGGTGGCATGGCAGTATAGTGGTTAACTCTCTATCCTCACATCTCTTGAGAGCTCCGGTGTGATTCCTGGACTGGACTCCTTTATATGTGTGGAGTTTCTGTGTTTTCTCCATGTCTGCATGGGTTTTCCCTGGGCACTCCACTTTCTCCAAAGACATGAATTTGTTCAATTGGTTTCTCTAATGTGTTGGTGTACATGTCCCCTATTGATTGGTGTGCTGTCTTGGGATTTTTCCCAGCAACCATTATGTTGGTTAGGCCCCAGCTCCCCAAGACCCTGAATTGTATTGAAGTGGATATGAAAATTAATGAATATTAATTCATTAATGAAAATTAATGAATCATTTAGAAGCTAAAGGCTGCCAAGGTGAATTATTGTTTGTTTATATAATCCTTTGTTTTTGAAAATAATAAAGCTTTTAATAAAGCTATTAATGACCAACCTGATACTTCCAGTAAGCCAAGGCTTGTCACTTTTTCAAACAAAGATTTGGATACGCTGGAAAGCCAGAGAAACAAAGTCAATACAGTAAATCAAACGTCCTGGCCACTTAATATATTCACAGCTTGGCTGAAGAGCAATAACAATGAAGTCAGTTTTAGTACTATCCCAAAAAAGAAATAAATCTGGTTCTATGTTCTATGTTAATTTTTCAGTCAAAAATGTAAAGGGAGAATTATATACAGCAGCAGCAGGCTCAGATTTTTTTTAATTATTATTTGGTTCGCAACACTCACTAAGGCTTGCTTGTTACTGTAAGATCTGCATTTACTAAACATCATCCGCGGTTCGTTCATGTATATGTTCCATATAACCATATTAACCATATTAAGCTGCCGATTTGGTATAACTATAATACTAAAATAAATCTAAAGCTTTATCTTCCAAATTTATATCGATTAGTCAAGTAACGGAAATTATAAAGGGAAATGATAATTATAAATCTCAATCAAAATCTCAATCAAAAATAGTTTATTGGTAATGTCTTAGTAACACCCTGCCTTATACATTGGATCCATTTTATTTAAAGTAAAACAGCAATCGTCTGATGTTCCAGCGACAGGTTGAATAGAATTGACTTTTCTTTAACCATATGATTGTTGGGAAACATTTTTCTTCTTTTCTCTATCTTAAAGTCTAACTTGAACAGGTTTCTCCTATAACATGAGATACTGGCACTAGCGTACTGACCTACTAGTGTACTGTACTTGACCGCAGCACACCAGTGCCGGTGTCTTATGTTATGTCACTCCCTGTCAAGTATTATTGCTTATTTATGAATGAGGAGATGGATGCACATGTCTTTCTAACGATCTGTGTTTGTCCAGTGTGAGTGGAACAGACTTCCTGCCATGCGAGTGTGTGTGCGTCTGAGGCTGGCCCTTGCTGATTTAGGTCTGCTGATATTAGAGATGCAGTGCGAGAAGGAGGTGGTTCAAGCGAAAATCCAGAGCATGAAAAGTCCCACTGAGCTAGCAATGGATGATTATATCAGGAGCAGCACAGACCTCAGTGATCTAGAAAATGTGAGAGCACTCACACATATTTTGCCCATACATGCATTTTGAGTTTTACAAGGAAACCTGAGTGGTACAACATGTGAGTCCTAATGGTGTAAACATACTAAATTATACATACAGTAAAGTATATGTCATTAAAGCATCATGACGTGTTCAGTTCTATAAAAATGTTAGAAGATTACACTATTCCATAGCCATCATTGCACTGCAATCTGGGTAATGATATTTGTCCATTTAAATCAGTTAACAAAAAACAATTACAAAAACTTTAATTTATCAGGGATAGATACATGTTGCCCCAGTGGCGAATTTAGAAAGAACAGTGATGAGAGTTTGAAGATTTACAGTGTCAAATGTAGCAGACAGTTTCCAGTACTAATTTTATGATGTTTCCTCGGCTCCATGAAGTGTTTCAGTAAAATAGAAAATTCTGTGAAACAAGTCAAGATTGTACTTTTGTACTGTTATACAAATCAAGCACTTTACCCTTTACAGAAGGGGTATGTAAATAGGTGTATGTAAATTATTGTACAGTACCTCACAAAAATGAATACACCTCTCACTTTTTTCAAACTATTTTATTATATTTTTTCATGAGACAGCACTGAAGGTGTGACATTTTGATTAAATGTAAAGTTGTCAGTCTGTATCACAGTGTAAATTTGTTTAGCCATCAAAATAACTCAACACACAGCCATTAATGTCTAAACCATTGACAACAAAAGTGAAATTGGACTAATTGTGCTTAAAGTGTGCTCACACTTTGCCACTGGAATCCTTTTCCACTCCTCCATAATGACGTAAACAGACAGTTTCTGAAGGGAGGAGATCATGCTCTGCTTCAGTATGCAATAGTGCACGTTTATGGTTCCCTCAATGAACTGTGCACTATGCTTGACTGTATAAAAGACTTGTCTTGGTACTCCTCACCTGGTTCCCGCCACACACGCTTGACACCAGCTGAACCAAATAACTTCATCAGACCACAGAAAATGATTCCAGTAATACACTATACTGTAATATACTTTCTTGTGCATCATATTTAGAAAAGGCTTGATTCTTGGACGTCAGTCACGCAGATATTTGATACGGTGTGCGTATGGTCTAAGTACTGACAGATGCCCCACCCCTTTAACTTCTGCAACAATGCTAGCAGCTCTCCTATGTCTATTTTAAAAAGCAAACCTCTGGATATGATGCTGAGCACGTGCACGCAACTTCTTGGGTCGACCATGGCAAGGGTTTTTGTGAGTGGAATCTGTCCTGTTAAACATGCTGGTCTTGAGCTGCAGCACAGTGGCCACTTTCAGGGTGTTGACAATCTTCTCATAACCTAAGCCGTCTTTATGTAGAGCAAAATTCTTTTTTCGGATCCTCAGAGAATTCTTAAGAGGCGATGTTTAACTTCCAGTGACCAGTATATGACAGTGTGAGAGCAATATCACCAATATCACCAATATCATATCTTCAGTGTTGTTCCATTAAAATATATAATAAAATAGTTGTGGGGGACGTATTCACTCGTGTGCGATACTGTATAAATACAATGCTCACAAAACCTCACCATAATGCAATATCTCCTCATTTTTGTGAGCAATGTATTTATTTCATGAATAGAGTGTAATCAAAACCATTATCTAATTCATCCAGTTTTCTTGGTTGTTATAGGATCTGGCTGAGAGTGGTACTAACCAATAAAAATTGTTCTTTTTACATGCCTGCATTAAATTCAGGTGTTATTTTGAAGGGTTTAGCAATTTGAGTCTGTTAACAAACAGACACAAAAATCTGACCAATCAGATTTGTGATTTTCACTACAAGAGCTGGTGCACAGCAATCTAACCCCTTCTCAGCATACTGAAGAAGGTGCCACACATTCGTAATTTATAAATATTCTTCATTGTCTATGCGCATGCTAATTTGGCTAGATAACATCAAATAGCGATTTGCAAGAAAATATGCAATAATTCAGCAAGGTCAGCCAAAAATTGTCACTTCATCCTCAGTGAGTGGTTTGAATGTTAGGAAAGTCAATGAGCATGGCTTTGCTCCACCCAGGCAACATTACAGAAAGATGATTAAATGTTGGTCCTCCTTTGTTCAAACGTCTCATGTAATGTAAGAGAGGCTGTAGGTGGGGTGGGTGAAAAGATGAGAAAATAAATTTGAGAACAGTTTCCTTGGAGTTAAGATGCATGAGCTGATTTTGCAGAAAAGGAAAGCTGAAGTGGCAGATGGAGATAAAGAGGCAAGCAGTGCTTGATATTCATGTATGTGAGTTGGTTTTTCTTCTGTGGCCTCTGACTTTCGTCAGCTGATCAGACTACAGAATATTACTTAACCAGAGACTGAACTGGTTTTACTGGGATAGAAATGGGAGGACACATGAGAAATTTTAACAGTACGGAAGATGAAGTCAGTCTAAGTGAGAGATGATTGTGATGATTTGGCAGATTTTTTTTTACCACGAAAGGTATGCCTGTGAATACTGCAAGTGACATGGCATTTTATTCGGAAGACAACCATGGGCCCCATGCGTCTAACGTCACAAAAGGTGTGCAAGGCTTTGTCTGCTCTGAGGTGCATTTAAAGATAGTAGGAAATTATTACATATAAGGAAATATTCTTTTGTAAATGTGTGAACAGGTATATTCCATTGGGATGTGAAAATAAAAATGGCCAGCTTATGTTAGATTTTTAGCTAAATGTTTAGCTGTCCTGAAAAGGAAAAGGACCCAAAATCAGTGGTGTGCAGTGTGTAAAGTGGGCGTCCCTTCTGGTACACTCCCAAACAGAGACTGCTCTGGTAAAGTCCTCATAGGGAAAAGCATAAATTTGATTCATAGTACAAAGACTCACGTTACCAAACCCTTCAAAATAGTATCAGAAGGGTCACACAATCACATAGACAGGAGTCATTTTAATGAGCAGTTCTGACTAGTAAAGAGCACTCTCAAGTCAGGTGTCTTGGTTCTATAGCAACCTAGAAAGGTTTAGAATTGGATGATGTTTTTGATTGTACTGCAGATGGAAAATAAATATTTCTATAATATTTTACATACTATTGTTTATTATTCCTTAGATAGGTTTGACACACTCCACCGATTATGTCAGTGGCGTGTGGTTACAGCATAGCGTATTACAGTAATAGGTGGGACTGTTTAAGGTAGCCTAGCAGTTAAGATATTGGACTATGGACCAGAAGTTCCAGAGTTCAACATCCCATCTCTGCCAAGCTGCTACTCCTGGGTCCTTGAGCAAGTTCCTTAATCCACAATTGCTTGAATTGTAAGACTGTATCAGTTGCAAGTTGTGAGTCACTGCATAAATATAAGAGATAAGAGTACAGTACTACATTGGTTCAGGGGGCACCACCTCCTGAGAGCATGGACTCATTTATCATGTGTACATGCGTGTCACTGGAAATGTAATTCATTCTTTAACTATACATCAGGAATTTATTGTCATCTGGGGATGACTGCATCCAAATCCCCCCTGTTCTGAAGCTTGATATAAGAAGCTCCCAAGGTAATTGGTAATTGTCAAACATGTTGCAGTCTGAACTTTTGTTCACTTAAAGTGAGCCCATCATTGTCGACCATTTTCAGATGGATCAGAATTGTAATCAGCAGAGGTTTTATAGAGATCAGAAACAAATCAAATAGGAACATGCCTTTGGGTAATATTGCAATTGTATGTACATATATAGGTCAGATATTGAAACATTGACATTTGGGATGAATGATGTCCGGCCTGTGAGTGATATGTCCAACTTGTCTGCTGACCCCTTTTCTGAGAATTTCATATTCAATGTTTAAACATGTTATGTGTCAAAACCTAGGAAATACTCGAATTCTGTCTTTGACAAATTGTACAGCACTAGATTTGTTGTCTTTTACGTAATAAACTTCTCATACATAGCACAGTGCAACAAGGAATTTAATATGCAGCCTGATGGCTATGCAGACTATTTGTTGTGGTTCTGAGAGTTGTGATTTACCAGCTCTTCTCTGTTCTGCCTTCAGGAGTGGTTGACCATGGTTCAAACTGTGAGTCAGGTTACTTTGACCCAGCTGACTGTGGTCCACTCTCTGTCTAAGCACAGTGTGGAGATCAGAACACGCTGTCTCAGCATGCTGGGAAAATGTCTGAGGTTGATGGCACACAGGAGAGACCTTCAGTGTCCTGCTATGGTAGAACTTCAATTATATACCCCGTTTACATGTGCATGATACAATACAATTAGAAAGATATCATAATTGTTACATAGTCACAGAAAGAGTGAGAGAGAGAGAGAGAGAAAGCACAACGCCTTATAAGGACAATATCCCAGACATTTTAACATTTTCAAAAAACACTTAAAATAGTTAAAGATGCCCCTTTATTGGTCACTCCTTGAAAATCATTTCCACAATTTTTATTCCAGCCTTCTCAAGCTTTAACATATGTACCCCCTTTCACCCAGTTATTATTTGAATACGGTTCCTTGGCTGCTAAATAAATAAATAATAAATAATTCCTGTAGACTGTAAAAGAATCAATGTGGTATTCCAAAGAAGCTGTGAGAGGCTGAAATTTATACTACGTACTTTAAACTCTAGTCTGTCAAAACTGTTTTTTCAGGTTATATTAAATGTCCTGTACTTTTGACAGTATTCTTAAACAGAGAATGATAATTACTTACATATGGTCTGTGTACCATTGCATAATACATAATAGCTTCTCTACTCTAATGGTGGAATTTGCACAATACTGCATAGTTAAATTCAGTTACTACTGTGACTTCAGTGACCTTAGATATGTTTTTTACAATACAGCTCCAACATGTGTATATTAGAGTCATTTGTGTGTTGGCTGTGCAAACTGTTACAGATGAAATAAATGTACTGTAAATTAAATGGTAAATGTTAATGGTTAACATATAAAATCAGTGCAACGTAATAAAAGAAAAACAGTTGTTGCTGTGTGTACAAATATGACATTTTACTTTAAGTTTGGGTGCAAAGAAAGTCGAAAAAACAATTGATTGTGATTGATGGGAGAGGTTGTGTTAAATCTCTGTACTGCACCAGGTAGAGGATTGTGCTGAGTGGAAAGAAAACAGGACTGAGGATAAAAATGAAGAAAGCAGCAAAGAAGGTAGAGAGTGCACGCTACAAGAAGGATCAAAAAGTGCTGATCTTCAGGTAAAGTAATCCTTCCCAAGATACACACACACAAATGCCAGGTTAAAAATGTGCTGGTATAAAATGTCTATGGATTGTACTTGTGTGAGATGTGTTAATGATCATGCGGTTGTAGTATCTGCCTACTGTCCCAAGGACATGTTGGTGTCTTTTAAGAAAAGCACCTGTGGAAGTTTATTGTTCACTGAATTTCTCCGAACATTCATTTTTCAGTGTCCTCATGGAAGGTGAAAACTGTATGCAACGTTTGGATTAGGGCTATCAAATGTTGTTTCGACACCAGTCTGTTTAAGCAGATATAAAACGTCTTATTGTTATGGGCCATGTTCAATTCCATTCAATTCAATTCAATTGTCTCAAAACAGCTTTATAGAGTTCAACAGTAACAAACCAAAAACCCCGTTGAGCAAGACGGTGTCAAGAAGATACTCCCTTAGGCTCAGAAATATAGGAAGAATATAATATCCTCTTTGGGTGGCCTGGGGAATAATTAAAAAACTGTTCAAAATGATGCCCTTTGACTTGTGTATGTGTGCATATATATATATATATATATATATACACGCACATGTATGTATGTACGTATGTGTGTGTGTGTTTGTGTGTGTGTGTGTGTGTATATATATGTGTGTGCGTGTGTGTGTATATGTATGTCTGTATCTATATCTATATACATACATACATACATATATAGTCGATTCCGGTTAATGGGACCAGCCGCTTATCCAACCAAATCCTAAAGTACCGAAACAAATCCTATTATATACGTGTAATGTTATTCGCTTATTTGGACCAAAATTCCGCTTAATCAGACCAAAGAACGTGAGAAGCGAATAAGAAAAAGAAGCCACAATTCCCCTCCTAGCGGATGCAAAGCGGATCAGTAATTTATCTGAGGATTTTTGGGATCCCCCGGAGAATTTATGCTTTTATCAAAGAGAAACAAGAGAAGGCGTCAGATCACACTGGATAAATTCTTCAAACATTGACTAGAATTTAGTAAGAAGTTTTTTTTTTACAGTATTATGCTTCACATGCTGAGTATCTATACATTGTGTTGTAGATCGTTTCGAAAAATCGTTTATTTATATTTTAATGAATAAAGTTCATAAGCAACAGTAGTTATTGTTTGTATGTTCACTATACGTGTATATTGCACAATAAATGTTTAATAAACATTTAATATGTTACATAAATTATAGCACGTCCCGTCTTGTAACATAGGGCATATTCATTTAATCAGACCAGCCGGTTATTAGGACCAAAACGATCGCGTCCCGATGTGGTCCGATTAACCAGAATAGACTGTGTGTGTGTGTGTGTGTGTGTGTGTGTGTGTGTGTGTGTGTATGTATGTATGTATGTATGTATGTATGTATATATATATGTGTGTGTGTGTGTGTGTAGTCTATGTCAAAGATGTTAGTAACACACATTCATACACAAACAGTATGAGCGTACACAGAATACTATGTATGTTCTGGTTTTCAGAGTGGACAGATATCAGCACAGCAGATGTTAAAGCAGGCTATTGAGACCTTAACTGAAGCTTTGACTCTGGGAATACAGCACAATCTGCCTGAGCTGCTCTGTCATGTCTGCGTGGAGCTGCTGGAGTGCCACAGACAGTATGATCCAGCTACAACTGGCCAGTATCTTGCTCTGCTGCAGGTGAGTGTGTATGTATATATACACACTCTCTGCCCTATAGAAAGACTCTAAGAGGCTACTTTCTACTTCTCTCAGTACAATAATATACCCCTTTCTTGGAAGAGTTGGGCACATCTAATGACCACGTGCACATCTGCATTTCCTAAGTTTAGCTGTATGTCTGTGGTCTGTGTTGTGCTTCACCAAAAACTTCCCTATCCTGACTTTGTCAGAGCTGCCGTTACTGGGGCTTTAAACACAGCTTTTAGCCATCATTTGATTGGATTATACATTCTAAGGCTCTATCAATTAGAAGTCATCTGTTTAAGGATGTGTGTATGTACATTTATTGATCTGTCTTCTCTCTGCACTCATCCCAGAGCTGCATGTGCTGTACTGAGATGTCCCGAGTGTTACACGCCGCATGTTCAAATAGTGACCAGTCTCAGGTGGCCGCACTGCTGGGCCTACAGAAGAGCCTGAAGGTCTCACAACAGAACAGAGAAAGTTGCATGCTCTCAGCTATTGACCATGAGCTTCGAACTGTCTCTAAGGTGATCTTATTTCAACTCTGTTTTAATGACCCTGCGTGAAATGTTGATGAGTAGTGAACTTTGTACGTTGATAGGTCGATAGAGATTTTAGAAGTTAGTTTCTATTTTCTATCTACATCAGAAAATAAGCAGAGTCCAGCAGTCATAGCAAACATTTGCCAAGTCAGTGGTGTTTTTGCAAATGTTTTGGCACCCCAGGGCAAACGACATGATTGGTGATTACCTAAATCAACAGAACTTAAAATCAGAGTGGTTTTATTAACAGTTAAAATTTGCAGAAATATCAAGCCATATTTAAGTTTGGATCCAAGATTAAAACAAATATTGTTATTTCTACAACTACATAAAAACCATAATCAATATGTATTCAAGTGTTTCTGTCATATCCTCCTACATGCCACTTTTCTCATAAACAGTACCACTGGGCTCATGATGTCCACATCACACTGAAAGCCTTGTAGCTAATTCAACAGATACACTTGAGCAACATATAATGCCCAGTTGGTGTATAAAATTGAGTCTGCTCATCCTGTTGCATTTGTACATGTTCTTAGACACAATTTGGAGTGTGGTATAGAAACTGAATGTGGAAATGTGGTTTTTAAACACAATTAGGTAGTTTTTGTGTATGATATCACAATACTTCATAATTTTAAAAATAATTTATTCAGTGTGCAGATCCCTGATTTGATTCCCAGCCTGGATAACACTTATATGTATGCCCTAGCATACTCCACGCCAACTCCATCTATGACTGATTCCAGCCTTGTACCTTTGTTGCTGGTTAAGTTCTGGCTCCCTGCCACCCAGAACTGATATGACAATGACTGAATAAATATGTACAAAGCTTATTTTGTTCTTGTCAGGATTGACTAATATGTTATTTTTTCTGTAACATGGCTGTTTTTGTCATCTGACTGGTATAAGGCTTAAGAGAATGCTTTAATTGTCATATTTCTGCACATTTTCTTAAACGCCTAAATTTCAATAAGACATTAATTTGTAAAGACTTGTTCAATAAACTGTATACTTATGAGCATTAATATAGTTATTATAAGCATTCTTTATCTCATTATATTTGCATGTGTAACATAATAATGTTTTATAGTTCAGAGCCAAGTTAACCAGTGAGCCCCTGCTTCCCTCTTCAGCCTGCATCAGTCATCTATAAGGGTGAGCTTTTGGGAGTATCTGGAGTCATGGCTGATCAGATCATGTTTGTGCTTCCACACATATAGGCCTACCGGCGACTGTCTATAAGCCCTGACCACTTGAATTTCCTTGGGGAGATACCGTCCAATATTAAAATCTTGCTCCTGCAGCACAATGAGGATGGGTAAGTGTAGGAAAGCATGTGATAAGTGGTTGAAGCTGGATTGCTTTGTGACAGCTGAAGTAGACATTCAGGAAGAATTGAAATAGATATTCTTTCTTTAGACGTTTAGGACACGCGAGTGTGCTTGCTTAGCTACATAGTCAAATCTCCTGATCATGTCAGAATATGCATCTAGTTTATTTACACTTATCAGTTTGTGATAAGATTTTGTAATGTCCTTTTGTTTCCTCTCTACAGTTCAGTGTTATATGGAGCATTCTACGAGAAGGTACAATCGATCGATTGTCCAAAAAAGAAGAGTATACAGGTAGCAGGTAAACTTTAACACCTATGGCATACTGTAAATTAGTGTCATACGGGCCACCCCTGGTCTGTTAACGCTATCTCTGACCCACCCCCTGTGAGTCGAGGAGCTCTGAAATAAGAACAGATGCCTTCTGGCAGGGTGGAACACAGACAAACAATATGGGAGCGCTTACTGAAATAGTGAGCTTGGGGATCAAATAAGTTGCAGTCATGTTACAAAGACATGAAATTCTGAAATTTCTGAAATCCTTGCTGGCAAAGCCAGAAAAGAATAGCAGAGAATCCATATCTATGAAAAAGCTTTTGATATTAATATTTGATATTGAATTCATTAATATTTTGTTTTTGCTGTAATGGCAATTTACAATTGACCTGACATAGACTGTAAAAGTTAGCTTAAAACCCATGACCCATGCCAACATGATTTCATAATATTATAATGTGCTTTTTACAGAATTCTTGCCTTTCTCTGTCTTCAAGTGTCCCAATAAATGCTCAGTGGGTTTTAGGTCAGGTTGATTCTAGACAGCAGTGCTTTATCTTCTTAGTTCACCAAGTAATTGTTGTAAAGCTTTGAAGTGTGTTTTGTGACATTATTCTATTCCATTATTGAATCCTTCTCCACAAAGATTTCCCTGAGCATTTTCACTAGCTTTCTCAAGATTTTGGCTCCCACTGTAATTGTTGCTTTTAAACCTGAACTCTTGCATTTATTTCGTTAATATATAACCCCAAATCAGAAAAAGTTGGGACAGTGTTGAAAATGCAAATATTTTTAAAAATGCAGTAATCCTTACATGTACTTTGACTTTGACATTTATCAGTTTTATTATTTTGTCTGATCACATTGTTGTTTTATTAGGTAATAAACATTAGTAAACATTTCAGGCCTGAAAAACATTTTAAAAAGCTGGGGCTGGGGCAATTTATAGATACTAATGAGGTGAAAATGGATGGTCCTGTTTGTCTTTGGTTTGAAGCATTTCTTCCTATGAAGACCTGGAGTTCTGATTCATCTGACCGCAGTTCCCATTCCCTTGGTGTGATAGTCCTTTCCAGATGCTTCTGTGCCCAGACAAGTCAATACCGTCAATGTCAGTTGTTAACATAAGGCTACTTGTTTGCACAGTAAAGTTTTAAGGGGCTTATGTTAATGTAACTGTGTACAAACTTGGCAAAGGTTTGCCAAAGAATTCCCCTTGACCATGTGGTTCTATCAGTTATTGCTAAATGAATGATGATTCTAGATGCAGTGCCATACAAGGGATCCAAGATCACATATCAGCACTGTAGAGGGAGAAATATACAAATTTCTCCCTATCTTTGTTTGAAGAACATTGGTCTTTCAAAGCATTCAACGCATTTGTTGACAACTGATCATCTGTCATCAGCCTTTTGTGGATACTGATTTTGTTTCAAATTGTGATTATAGTCACCTGTTTGAAATCTTATCATTATTTAGTTAAATTGTATTTGAGTAGCTGAAAGGCTAAGTATGGTGTTTTATGAGCCTAGATTGTTGAATTATGCACTGAGAAAAATCCTAATAACTTGTGATCTTTGGAGGGGAAGTCAAATTGTTTGCGTAGCAACTGATCACACCTTCACCATGTCTATTCATGATTATGTATTCACCTCAATTATAATATGTATTTAAAATTCATTGCAAAGGCAAAGCTTTGGTATTGTAGCTATTCTCCTCAAGGTGGAGGATGCATAACAGGCCTGAATGACTTGGAGAAGAGAGAGCGAAGGGAAAGCCTTTTTCACACAGCATTATTAATTCTAAGGGCCTCAGTGGGGCTTATTACTTTACTGAGCTGTCTGGATTTTTTGCAATTAATGGTGTGCTTGTGTGCTTAGGTGGGTTAGTGTGCTCCAGAGTGGCCAAGGCTCAAGTCCAACCTTCTCACCTGCTCCGACTCCAAGACCAAGTCCAATCCTTCAGACACCTCATTGCACAAAATGTGTTGAAAGAGTCTCGTAGGCACAGTGCTGTACAGACAGAGCATTACGGACAGCTGGTACTCCCTCAAGCGCATTAATGCTACTGTCTTATCTGTTTTATTCAGAGCAGGTCAAAATATCAAGTTATTGCTTACTTTGCAAAACACATGGATCTTAGGGATATTGTGTAATAAAGCCCCAGTTGATTGGGTCATGATATCAGTCACTATGTAGGGTCAGTGCCAGAGAATGGTCCTGCTAACTGACCTCTCCTAGCTGACCTGGCTAAAAAACACTGCCTGGTTTTTTTTCTAAACTTGCCATGCATTTTTATGTCAGTAAATTTCAGACTTTAGTCAGAAGTTACCATTTACAGAGAAGAACAGTACTAGAGCAACACTACAACTACAACAGTAACTATCTTAAAACAATTTTGACAGGAGGATGGAACAGATCACTAGTCAAATGCAACACTTAGGAAGGCAGATTTAGCAGACTAGCAGTAATACTAATTAATAGTAATTTAGACAGCCTGTTTAAACTAAGGATGTTCTGATCATGTTTTATGCTGCTGTATCTGATACGGTTCACCCATGATTGCCGATAACTGCTGATCACCAATACTGATCACACTGACTGGCTGTAAATTTTTCGATCAATTTATAATGATAGCCAGTAGCAATGTGATCTGGAAAAAAATATATAAACAATAAAATTATCTTAGACAAAAGCATGTACAGCATTTTACTGATTTTTCCCAAAAGAAAAAATACAAAATACAGGAAGAACTATTTCTTCCACCACTGAAAAAGGCTGGTCATCTGACACAATGAATTATTTTTCGGGTTATTTGCTTAGCCTTCTGGCTGTAACGCTCATACGGGCGAGTGTTTGCAAGTGTGGGCTGCCTTAATTGCAGTCTGACTGTTGCCGTACAGTCGCAGTCGACTCTCGGTCATTTGATGGATCATCGATCTCCACACATTTCTGTCTTTCATTGATGTGATCCATGAAGTATTTCGGCAGGATAGTGGAGTCGTTTTTGCCATTGCTTTCTCCACCCCTCCCCATTTATCGGGGCTTGGGACGGTGTGCAGCTGTTTCCAGTTCCACGGCTGGGGAATTTGCAAACACAAGTCAATGACAATTTAGAGACACCATTTAAACTAACACTAATGTCATTTTCCACTCCTAAAATGTAGCCAATCTATGAAAGATGCGCTCCATGGACAATGCTAACAAACTAGCCCTTACTTTTAAAGCCTTTAATGAGGACTGTTGCAATATTTTCCTACCTTGATGCCTGCAGTTTTTTTTTTACAAACACTTTAGTTAGATCAGACTACAGAAGCTCAAATCCTAACCAGGCAAAGTAACACACATCATAAAACTCAACTCTTAGTTTACATTGGATGCTTGTTAAGTCCTGTGTTGACTATGGTTTAGCGTCTGCATATCCTGCTGGAGCTCCTGTTGTTCATCCTGAGCTTACAAAATGAAGATCAGGTGGTATGGTTACAGAACCCTACGATGGACTGATGCTGCTCAGAGTGTAACTCTGTCTGCACCCAGTGAATTTCAGGGTAGGCTCTGGATCTCTGGAGCCCTGGCCAGGATGAAGTGAGATGCTTTTATTTGGGTGCTCAGGTAGTAGTCTCACGTGCTTCATGCAAGCTGACTTTGTCTGAGGTAGAGAAGGCTGGAATGTTCTGCAGCAGCGACCCTTGCCAGCTCCTTGCCCGTCCACCCCAGAGATTGCACCCCCAGGTAGCTCACCACAACCCTTACCAGGATTCTCGTTTGGATGTGTTGAATATAGCATTTACATTACATTACATTTGCATTTATGGTGCCCTTATCCAGAGCGACTTACAACTCATAAAGTCTTACAATTCAAGCAATTGTGGGTTAAGGGCCTTGCGGGGGGTCTTATGGACCCAACTGTGGCAATGTTTGGCAGAGGTGGGATTTGAACCCTAGATCATCAGGTCCAGAGTTCAATATCTTAACCGCTAGTCCCAATTCCCAACAAATATTGGCTGGATTACTGGAAGGGACTTTACGATATGATATGCACCAAGGGTAGTGAAGAAGCAAATACATTATTTTAGTCTGACGTTTTCATGCCAAAAAAAAAATATCTAAATCAGTGACTGAACACAGCCATAGGAGGACGTGGTTGCAGTGCTAAGGGAAGTAAGGGAACACTTTTTTGCGCATGAGCTTCAAATTAGGAGCATGAACTCATCCATTATCTTATGCTTAATCCACATGGAGCTGCGGTCCAGCCAGTGCCCACCCAGCAATTTTGGCCGCAAGGGCAGGAACGACCCTAAACGGGGCGCCAATCCATCGTAGGACACGCGCACACACACACACACACACACACACACACACACACACACACAAAGGGCTACTCTAGAGACACCAATTAACCTAACACGTATGTCATTAGTAAATTAAAGAGTAAATTATCAAAAACTGATATGTATGTATAGAGTGCTTATATACCTCAAAAAGTGGCATCAAAGTGGCCAAGGGCTCCTGCGCCAGGGTGCCGTGGTGCTCAACTGGCATAAAATAAAAAAGCACCTGCTTCATTAGGAGGATTTGAAATACCTCACTAAATAATGAAACCTGTGCAAGCTTCAGGTATAACCTGAAGAACAGGTAATGTGAGGTGAATTCGTTCAGAGTCCAATCGTTTCTGGAGGCACAGCAATGTAAATTAGGAGGGAAGAGCCTCTGAATGGCGAGGGTGTAGCCTAATTCTAGCCGTCATGCTACTATTCTTATAGTGTTGCACGTAAGAGCGGATGACATGGCTACGAGGCTCCTGAGTAGATGTGATCTGTGCTGACAGGAACCGACTGCTTGGAGAACCTGTAAGTGTAAGGTTATCTTTTTTTATTATGATTTTGTTATTATTTTTTTTATTCTGTTATGTTTAGAACACCTCAATATTACTTACCTTAATGTTACTTATTCAAAGGTTTAAATGGGTTTTGGCTACATGTTTACATTTTATTCTTTTATTTATAGTACATCATATGTCGCCTCATATGCTGGCTAGATCTTTTTTTAAGGATCTCCTTAAATGCCTAAATTATTCAATTCCTGACCTAAATGCTCAAACTTACCTTTAAACAACATTACACAGATTTGAGTGCAAAATGAAGAGACTCGCATAACACACAAAAGACTCTGAAACAACAAATCTATGATGGTATGCAAATGTTTAGGCACCCCCTAGTCAAATCATGCTTTATTGATTTTCAAACTGAAAAGAAGTTCACGTTTCACTGCACGCTCTGGAAGGAACGGCCTTAAACAGCCCGACTAAACTTAAACTTAATGATCTTCAATTAACTTAAACAGTTTGCCGCCATAGAGAATCAGGTTCAAGTCCATGCAGGACCTTCTGCCTGGGTTGGATATCACAGGTGCATGACCGACCCAACTTGGCATTCCTTAAGGGATAGGATGGGGTTGGGACGCAGTTCAGGGTATATTCCAGTTTGTGCACTTAAATTACAGAATTGGCTCCCTCAAACCTGACTAGGATAAGCTGGGCATAACAAAATCCTGCTTTGTTACATTTAATTAGTCGTAATTTTCTATTTTCATAAGTTTCATGATGTTTTCTTTGGTCATTTGACCAGGAAAGCCTGAACATTTGCATCTGTTATACGTTAATACGCTGTATTAGCTACTGCGGTCATGAGGTTGCGGCACCTGGTCAAAAGCCATGTTGTCTGATATACAACAATAATACAACAATACAATGTTTTAGACCACCAGTAGATTTGTTGTTTTAACAATGGTATAATGACCATATATAACATATATATTGTTAATGATTGTACCCAAACATTTCGAACTTGGATTTTTAACTTCAGAATACACCTTTCCACTGATCTTCATTATAGTCTTTGTGAGATTTAGCATATTCCTTGTTTCTCTGTAAAAAAAACAACAACTATTATTTCTAGTTGTGTTCTAATAAAAAGGCTGAGAAAAGGTTATACATATCTATCTATCTATCTATCTATATATATATATAGTGTGTGTGTGTGTGTGTATGGTCATTATACCTTTGTTAGGATGGTGATACATTAATGCCATGGTAATAGAGTATCTGTGATAACAGTTTGAGCTCCCATATGGTTATTTTATGAGCCTTAGACTTCACTGTCCTTTCTCTTGTCTATCTAACCAAGGATTAGTATTAGTAGATTTGTATTTCGACAGTGCTGATCCTGTTATGGTACTCTATTGTTGAGAAGGAATGAATACATTCCCTTAACCCAGAGTTGTTTGAATTATACTGTAAGTCAATCTGGATAAGATCGTCTGCTGTATGTAAACATAACCCTCTGTTTTGGTACAGGCATGGCTCAACTGTTGCAGCACTACATTACTCAATAGAAGAGTCCCACTGTAACCGACGAGCTTTTGCCCAAGGTGGTTAACTGATAATTGCTTGAATTTTACTTTGTAAAACTTACAAAAGCAGCAATATATCTTCCTATCCCATCCAGCTGGGTTGAGCCTTCATGCATTCACAGGAGACGTCAGTACAGAAATCACTGCCCAGCACTGCAACAGGTGGCCCTGCACCTAGGTCATGCTTACACTGTATCCTCCAGGATAGCTGATACAATATATACAGTATATATTGCTTAATACAGATGTTACCTCCTGTCTAACCATTTCAGGCAGCTGTATTTGTGGTCTGTTCCCAAAATGGTCCCCGAATCACTATTGCCTCTATTCTACATACGATATGCACCTTCCATGCCTTCCGTGACTTCTCAAGGTGCGCAAGTAGAAAGCTAACCAAATAAGCTTAAATAATTTATGGCTGGATAATCACACATCGCTGTAAGGGATGAACTGTTATGAAATGTTTCATGTTTAGGAAGGAAATAACAGACGGATTCACAGTTGTTTTTTGAGTTGAGATTAAGATGAAATTAAATCTGCAGTCGGCAGACTAGGCACATCTGGAGACCAGTTGCAGTTGTCTTTTGTTTGGGAAGAGCTTAGCATGTCTTGTTTTAGTTTTGGTGTAATAATTGCGTGTTGTTATTATGTATACAGTGTATGCGCATGACTAGAATTGTGATGTTGCTGCGAGGGAACATGCTAGTAAGAATTAGCACATTGTACACAGAAAACTTTAACTCCAAATTATTGTTTGGATTGTATAATGAATAAGTCAATACAGGGTGCAGCAGCTAAATGGTCTGTGCAGTGGTTTCTGTCTGCCCTGTATAGAGAAAAAGTATTATGTCATATGTCGTTTGTGTTTGTAGGAAACAAAAATGGAACTGAGAAGCTGGCTAAAGACTATGTTTTTCCTCGTGTTTATTCTGACTGTAGTGAAGTTGTTTATGGGCAGGTGAGTTTATTGATATTACAACACCACATTACAACTTCCTTGTACAAAATATTGACTATATAATCTTTTTATAATATATCAACAACATATGTTTGTCTGGCAAGATGCTCAAAGTCTGCTTTTTCGCAGTATGTTTAACGCAAAGAAGTGTGTTAGTGTCACAATTGTGTGTTGGCAAGCCACATTAACCTGCACGGCCCTGCCTTGACCCTTTTCTCCTTCCATAGCATTATCACTCAACCCATTACCTGGATCCGTTTTCTTTGCGGTCCTTGTGTGGATTGTCGGTGCTTGTTTCTGTTTCCTATATTGTTCTGTGTTTTTGTAGTGTGGTCCTATAGCCTCTCAGACTCTAGTGTCTATGTAGGTTTACTCTGGGTGCTCCGGCGTATTTCACCAGTCCAAAGACATGATTACTAATTTCCAGATTTAAGTGCTGCTGTAACCTCCCCTTTAGTGTCAGCATCTCTGTTAGCATTCTCTTCTGTTTACACATTAGTGGTGTCTGTTTGTTTAGCATCGTGCCTCTTTCGGCTCTTGTTAGCTGAGGTTAGCCTCTTGTCTGTTTGTTAGTGCTAGCTTGATTACTTTTTACTTTTTTCCACATTGCCTAGTTGTATTAGCACATTAGCTGCTAGGCTTTGCTCCTGATACAAATGTCTGTTATGTCATGGTTGCCCGTGTTTTACTTCAAGCACTTTTTTAAGTATGCTTTGGCTTTACTCAGAAAGTTTGTATAAAGTTTGTATATATATATATATATATATATATATATATACACACACACAAAAGTCATGGTGCCCATATATATATATAAATATCTGTCTGCATGTCCTCCCCGTGTCTGCGTGGGTTAACTCCGGGTACTCCAGTTTCCTCCCACAGTCCAAAGACATGCGTGTTAGGTTAATTGGTCTCTCTAAATTGTCATTGACTTGTGTATGCAAAACACCCCAGCCGTGTAACTGGAAACAGCTGCACGCCGGTCCACAGCCCGGATAATTAGGGAGGGGTGGAGAAAGCAATGGCAAACGACTCCACTATCCTGCCGAAATACTTCATGGATCACATCGATGAAAGACAGAAATGTGAGTCGGCCACGGCTGTATGGTTAATTCCTCCGTATATATATAGGCAATGCAGGGAGATTGAGACACACACACACACACACACCCTGCCTTGCCTCAAGTCTGACAAATGGGGCATTCAGTTGTGAATACATATCCCACGTTTAAATGTGTTCCAGAGATTAATTAAATCTGATCAGTTCTGCTAGCTGTTTTGCCTATTTTGAAAACTTTTTTAGCGTTTGCCTAAACATGAAACGTGAAACATTTTTTTCCAGGTCAGAAAGCCCAGGATCGTTATCACTCACAAAGAAGGTCCACATCATGAACCCAGGTCATTTCTGGAGGACTAACAACATTCCTCAAATTAACAACAGCCTTGAACTATTTGTTCCCAAACTGACTACAAAACCAGCGTTTGAACCATCCAACAAAGCGCAGAATGTGTTGTCGCTGCCACCTGCTCTCCGCGTGGTACACCTAGATCTTAAAGGGGCAGCTCCTAAAGTCAGTTATCTTCGACAGGTGAGAAAGTAATAACAAAACAAGGCTGGTTTACGCTATGCTATTAATAAGTACACACGCGGTTACATTGTTGGCGTCTTCTGTCTGCCCTAGCTCTTTCCACTCCTCTCGTCGCTGGGTGCTGATGGGATTTTGTTAGAGTATGAGGACATGTTTCCTTATGAAGGGGACCTGCAAATTCTCAGATCACCATTTGCATATAGGTAACCTCAGCCCATCTTTCTCAGTTAGAAGTGACCTGGATATGTTTGTAATTACTTCTAGACTTCAATGTGCAATAGTCACGCTGATGTAAAGGTGGTGTCTTAGTGTGTGTGTTATGCTGGTATAAGTGGATCAGGCACATCAGTGCTGCTGGAGTTTTAAACCACCTAAGCGCTAGTGCTGGACTGAAAATAGTCCGCCGACCAAATATGTCCAGCCACCAGCATCCTGTCGGAAGCATCAGATAAGCTACTGTATCTCTACAAGGTGGAGTAATTTGCTAAACATGTCTAACAGAGAGCACAATGAACACATTGTTTAAAAACCCCAGCAGCACTGCTGTGCCTGATCCAATCATATCAGCACATCACAAACTAATACCTATCCGTGCTGGTCCTGTGAGGGTCCTGATCAGAGTAAAGGAAACTTTATGTAGAGAAACAGTTGGACTAAAGTCTGGAATTAGAACTACAAAGTTACAACTTATAGGAAGACTGAATATATATTGCAAAGTGTAGCATGCCTAAGACTATTATGTGTACTTAAAATTGATGTAGCATTTTAAAAGCTATGCCACCACTAAATATAACAATTAGGGATAAATTAGGGACATTTCAAAATGAACACAAAGTGAGCAGAAAAGCAGAGACAAGTCAAAGAACGTTGTTCTGTAATGCAAATTATATGCACCCAGACCATGCTGCATGTGGGTTAGCTACAAATGCATTCCACATAGTAGGTGTGCTGAGGAGCATTGGACCCGTGATGAGCCAACTGTCCTCTTCTATGATGAGTCACAGTCTGAGAAAGAGATGCAAGAAAGGAACTCCATCGGTATTGGTGGAATCATGGTTTGGGCTGGAATCAGCAATGGTGGTCGTACTGAGCTCCACGTCACCAGCAGTGGATTACTGACTGCTGTCAGATACTGAGATGAGATCCTGCACCCTATAGTGGTACCCTATGAATTTTTTTTTTTTTGTAATAATTTTTTTTTAATGGACGATAATGCAAGTTGCCCTAGAGCAAATGTGGCAGAGGATCCCACAGGAACTCCTGGACAATCTGATGTCCATGCCCCATCACTGTCAGGGTGTTTTGACAGTCTTGAGTGACCAAACACCCTACTGAACAATCAATGTGGGGGCACTCGCGTCCAGTTTGACATACTTCTGTTCACCCCCATGAATATATCACTTACTACTTAATCGCCATAATTGAGTTAGCATCTCATTTGCATAATTGAACAACTTTCTGATGATCTTAATGACGACTGTTGATGAAAAATCTAATGTTTTTTTTCGTCAGTGGAATTAGTGACTTTTATACTATATTTATAACTATTTTAACACTGTTTAACTGTTTCATTAACGTTGCTAAGTGTAACAGGTTTGAGAGTGCCTTGTGCATTTGTGTAAGTGTAATTGGACAATAAAACTGAATTTGAATTCAGTTTTTTGAATTCTGAACCAGTGTGAACGACATAGAAGAAATTAAGAAGCAGGCTGAGCATAATCACCTTGAGCTGATACCTCTGGTGCAGGTGTTTGGACATTTAGAGGTATGTTGTTTCAATGTTAGAGTTATTACAATTGTGTGACTAAACTCAGTCAACAATACAAGAATAAGCCAGTTACTGGTCCTAGCCGTTTATTGTGTGTGTTCCTGTGTGCTTTCCTCCTGTGCAGTTTGTTCTTAAACATAAAAAGTATTTTCACCTGAGGGAGGACGCAAACCTCCCCAACAGCCTGAATTCTCTGGCCCCAGGGAGCCTGGATCTGGTGAAAGAAATGCTAAAACAGGTCTTGGAAATGCACCCAAAAGCACGATGGTTCCACATTGGAGCTGATGAGGTTTGTTAAGATATTCAGTTGAAACGTGATACTGCTACTTTGAACCAGTAGTTATTGTGTTTATTGAGTCCAGGGTAATGAATTGTTATTTTTCTTTATTAAAGAATTTTAAAAGTCACTTCTAACTTTCAGGTTTATGGTCTTGGTGAGAGTAACGACTCAAAAAACTGGCTGAAGCAAAATGGAAGCTTAGAATCGCTGTTCCTCAGGCATGTAACAAAGGTTTGTCAGTTCATGGCTGAAAAGAGGCCTGAAATGAAATTGCTGTTTTGGGAAGACATGCTCAGGAAGTTGAGCCCTGACACAATCAAAGGTATATCAAAACGAGTAGTGCATAGCACAGCTATCAGTGTACATTAGTAAATGGTAGTTACATAGTTAACTTTTTTTAAGACTAAGTAAACGACCGACAGGGGGCTCAGAAACCTTTAGATTATACTTTTGACAAGTGTAATGAGTCATTAAGTGTTCCTTGTGTTCCTCAGATTTTATTGAAACATGTAGAGAAAGGACTGATTTATTCTGTTTGTTGATATTCAGTATATAGTTCATAATTAATGTGACCTCAGATAGACACATTAAAAATGGCTGGTTTTAACAACAATTCAACTCTCAACACTCGAGACTCTCGACATGAGGTTAAGAACAAGATGACCAGACTAAAACATTTGTGTGACAATCATATATAATGTGTAATAATACCATGACCATTACATTTCCAGTATGTAGTGATACTGTCCAGATACTGCCATACACCTTATTTTTATGTCTTCTGGCCGTGGGCAGCATATGATTTCTTGCAATCATTCACAGGACTGCACCTGCAGTTAGACAACTGGTATGTTCTGAAGAAGTCTCAAGCCCAAATGTAGTCTGCCACCAAGAAATCCAACAGAGGACAACCTTGTCTGGAATAGGATTGTCATCTCATAGCCGGCAAAACAGGCTTTACTTGTCATTATAGCTAAGGGAGGAATATAATTGCTTGTTATTTCAGAATGCCTCTTAATTAAAGGATTTTCAAGACTGAGCTTAAACTAGTTATGGGTTGTAGCCATTTATTATATATTACTTTACCAATAATAAATAATAATAAAATAATAAATAAAGAAAGAAATGCTTATGCAGGTCTTAGAAATGTACCCACAAAAGCACAATGGTTCTAGGGTGGGGCAAGGCAGTTTAGAAAATTCAGTCTCTGTTAGGAGACCTACCTCGCGCTCCCGTGCGAGCCACCGTCCTCACCGATTGTCGTTACAGAGCAATCGGTGAGCCGGTTTATATGCAGCACCCAATTGATGGCGTGATGACGAACACCTGAGGCTCTCGCTATTTAAGCACCAGCCTCAGTGCTGCTCGCTGCCATGTCGTCACAGTATGCTCGGCTCTACCCTCAGCTTGCACTGCAAGACAGCGATTTAGAGACTGACCCATTTATCACGCTTAGTCGGAGACTTCCTGGGGCTTTTATGTGTAGGGGGGGGGGACCCACGAGGTAACATAGCCTGTTAGGGACGTATCAGGCTCTGCATCTCTCTTACATGCCGCTTAGCGTCACTCTGCTCGGTTGGCAGCTCCATTTGGGACGTGGCTTTACGCTCAAGCAAACGCTCACCCTTTGGGGCCGTTTGCCACCCTCGATTTAGGACGCGGCCCAACGCCACTTCTTCCCGCGCTGTTAACGTGCATGAGCTCACGCTTGCTTTCCCAATGACTCAGCGCCCCGCGTGGTCAAATCGTCAACGCACTTGGCAGGAGATTTCCCCTTTCGGGACATCGTCTGGTCGTGTGTTTCCCTTTTTATTTTCTGTACTCTGGGGAGCCTTTTGCTCTACCTTTTGTGTTACCCCTCATCCTTGTTGACGTCGTTCGTCCCCCTCCCCCATCCCCCATCTTTGGGTCCTCCCTCCAGTCCTGTAACAGTCTCCTAAACAAACAACTTCCAATAACTGGACAGTGGTTAATACCGAAAATAGGTAAGTCAGTAGAGTAAATGGATGAGTAATTATTAGGTATATACACAACAGTCTGAATCAGAAAAGTATATATGAACAAATAAATCTAACATTGAGGCAGATGGGCTATAGGACACCCCTATCCAGAGCGACTTACAATTTATACAGTCCATCAGGTCCAGAGTCCAGGAGCTTAACCGCTAGGCTACCGCATTCCCCAGGTGCCTTGAGTTCATAGTTCAAGCTAGTGGGCCACGTCATAGCAACCAAGAAGTGATTTCCATAGTGTGAGCAAATCGAAGGGATTTATACAGTTTCCTCGTGATAGATGTTTAACAAATTTTTTGTGACTAACCAAACTGATCAAAATATCTCTCAGAGATTGTTAGGCTGAATTTTATAGAGCTGGTTGACCCGCACTTTTTTTATGACTGGGCTTTTTATTTAGGTTTGTAGCTTAATCTACTATATTTACATGTACAGAATATAGCAGACGCCCTTATCCCGAGCTCAACCCCCCACCCCACCCATGAAGGGGTCACACGCACAACTTGTTGGGAACCATGGTTTTAGAAGTGTAAATGTTGCTATGGCAGTGAATAGGGTCAAACTCCTCACTAATTCACTTAGTATCACTTTTAGGGTTTCCACAAGCTTGTTTCTATATAAAACGCCTATTGTGTAATGCTCTTACACATTTTATTCTCTCGTTGCATTTTTAGCATCAGGTATGACGAATTTTGTGTTGCCTGTGATATGGAACTATAAATCTGACATGAACACGTCTCACATAGGTAAGCTCTCTAGGTGAGCGGTTACGGCTAGGCGGTCTTGGATTTCTAAAAATATCACAAACACTTTTTTTTGTCATTCATAGAAAAACTTCTGTTAAACTACGAAGCGGCCGGATTTCCTGGTGTGTGGTTTGCAAGTGCATTTAAAGGAGCTTCAGCCATTGACCAGATGTGGACTCCGATTGGTCATCACTTAAACAATCACATAGCCTGGATTAAAGTCATGGCTGCTATGACTAAGTACTCTTCTATACAATTGCAAGGAATTGTCCTAACAGGCTGGCAAAGGTTTGAATCCTTTTTGCTTGATGATATTTAGATTTTCCGGCAAACTTTTATAGTTCGTGCTTCACTGCTTGCAACTCATAGACTGAGTGAGATGTGAAAAGGTTACAGTTTAAACGTTGATTTTACTATTGTTCCGTTGCGTAGAAAATGAATTTCACTCTGTGTTGCAACCTTTAGATATGAGCATCACTCTGTACTATGTGAACTGCTTCCTGTGGCCATTCCATCACTGGCAACCTGCTTACAGACTCTAAAATATGGTGAGTACAAAGCAACAGGTGACTGACTGCAAAGAATTGCAGTCTAACTCATGAGTACTCCTCTTTTTTTAAAAACAGGTACGTTCAATGATGTGGCTCAGAATGAGGTGGAGAATGTTTTGGGCTGCAGGGTTGCTGTGGATATTAGCAGATGGTATGCAATTTTTTTGCTTTAATATGTCTTTGATCTACAAAATTGTCTGATCAGATGAATTGGAATTCATTACACGGTCACGTCAGTCACCTCAACATTTTTCACTAAATATTTCTCGAAACATTTCTTAGAATATATTCTAAGTCAGAATACGAGAAGTCAGCCTCTTATAAGAAAGACACTATATAGACAAAAGTTTGTGGACACCCCTTTTAATTGAGCTCCGCTATTTTAGCAACACTCACTTGTAACGCCTTTATAGGATGAAGTATAGGAAGAAAATTCGTTTGCCAGTTTAAGTAGAGAACTTGGCTGACTTGCACAAAAGCTTGACCTGAACTCCGTCAGACTCTTAAAAGACTTAAAAATGCCATGGTGTGCCAAAAGTGAGCCAGGGCTTGTTGTTTAGCAATAAGCTAACCTCACAGCCATGTTTCAGTATCTTGAAAACCCTTTTAAATGAACAAAGGCTGTTATTAGCAAACAGGGAGGGGGGGGCAGCTCTATACTAATACGGCGAAAGCCCCGAATTCAGACTTAACTGGTTCCGGAAGGCCATTCGAATTCTGATTTGTTCTAAGAATCTAATTCATTTCATAAATACCCTGAAGCTGGATCATACACATACAAGCATACAAGTCAAAATTTTTGTTTGAATTTTGGGGCAAGAACTTTGAGTCTGTTCTTGAGTCTTAAGTCTTAAGTAAAAACGTTATTATCATTATTAGTTATCGGTACAGATTTGTACAAAAGTAACCCTCTTCTAAAACTGTCAGGTTCAACATGGCTGCAACACGCAAACCTTTGCTATAGAAAAACATTGAGAATGGGATGTGAGATTGAGATTGCAAGTGTGCATTTCCACCAGCTCGCTATAGGCTACTATACCATGTCTGCAAAATTTGGCATTATACTCGGTTATATTCGGTTATGTGAAGCACCGTGAAATACTCTAAATGTTTCTTCTTGTTTGATTAAAGTTTTTCAATCTGGTCTCGGCCACTCCCAACCTCAGCCTTGACTTAATAAAAGTCTTGATCTTTACTCAAACCTGATGTGTCCCAGTCTTGACTAGGACTTGGTTCTGGTGGGCTTAAATTAAACACTAAAGTATGAAATAAAACAGTGATGCACTAGGATCTACCAAGTGCACCAAATGCTAAATCAGGACATTTGGGATTTGGCTAGAGGCAGAAATGAGACTCCAGTGTAATGTAATGCTGTGATAAGTGATACTTTGAATATATTTCAAACGCAGGATTGACTATAAACTATAAATTTAAATAAATAATAAGGTAATGTCACAGGTATGGTACTATTCCGTTCACTTATTTAGGCCCTATTCCTAGTTAAATGCTCATTTGAGCAAAAGCTTAATTACATTACATTACATTGCATTTGGCAGATGCTTTTATCCAAAGCGACTTACAATAGTTAAGTACAAAATAATAATAAGTTAAAGGTAAA
>JAUZST010015979.1:0-34503 GCA_034779995.1 Parotocinclus haroldoi | reverse complement strand
TATATATATTTTGTGAGCAGTGTACATTATCAATATACAGAAAAAATAAAAGGTGACATAAACAAAATTCAAAAAAGTCATTTGCTTTAGGTAGCATGCTTAAATAAAATAAAAACGAGAACCAATAAAAAAAAACAAGCCAATGTAATACTGCAATGGTACCTTCCAAAAAAATCCACCAAAATCTTTGTTTATTTTGATTAAGTCATATTTACATTTTAAAAAACATTTTCTACAATTAAATGCTGTTCTTTTAACAGTGTTGCAAACCAAATAAGGCCCTGTTTTCTATTTTCATCAGGTACAAGGGTCACTTCTTGCCTTCAACCATGATGATGTGGTAGCCGAACTTTGTCTTTACTGGAGGGTCTGTGTACACAGGCTTATCCATTGTGCTTACAGGCAATGCAAATGCAGCATCTTGAAATGGTCCCACCATTGACCCTCGTGTCATCCAACCGAGGTCACCCTGTCAAAGGTAAAACAAATGTACTATGAATCAAAGGTTTAAATCTGACCATTCCCAGGGCAAGCATTTATTTAATCTCCCAGCCTAGTAAAGTGTCTATATTGACAAAGCTACATGGACTATTACATATTAAAAACAAATATTATGAAAATGTTTGGGCACTGTTCGTTTCTAAATGTGAAGAATGCAACTCATGCAGCAAACGAACTTAAACACGAGAGATTGTGATAAACTCTTGACAAAACTGCTCTAAAGACACCAAGATATAATCTGTAAAAATAGACATAATTACCTATTCAACTACCTGCATTCCTGACCTGTCCCCAATAGAGAATGTGTGTAGAATTTTGAAACGGAAAAATAAATAAATAAATAAATGCAACGACGTCAACCAACCACATACTTTTGCGTGATTTAAGAGGGGTTTGGGACTATGGGATAAAATAACAAATGAAACACTTGAACACTTAAATCCTCTGTGCCAAAAAATATTTTTAATGGTGTGAGAAGGAATGGCAACATTGCAAAGTAGTAAATGCTTTAAAGTCTCAACTGTTTTTTGGAATATGTTACAGGTCTGAAATACAGGAATGGATGTACAATACAGTAACAATTATAATAAAGCTAATCAGACAAACATGGTATATCCTGGTTTCATACGGCCTGCTTTGAAAGTAAAGTTATATTATAGTATTTTATTCGCTTTAGTTCTGATTGGGGTTTGTAGAAACATTACTGACTGAATGCTATAAATAAATTTAACTCATGGCATGAGATGCACATTTAATTTTAGATAATCAGACGGCTTAGTCATGGGGTTACCTATGAAAATAGATCACTGTGTAATAATATTTCGTTTTTTTCCTAATTACAAGGGTGTGTATGAGTGCCATACTAAACAGTGCACAGGGCTCCATCATTTGGAGAACATGGATTGTAGTTCTTGACTGGACTGTTTTGATACATGTACAGAGTTCAAATGCATGCTACATTTTAAAGACATGCGGAGATTATTCTTTCAAAAGAGAAACCCTATTATTCTTTAGCATCTCAGTGTTCCAAATTCTCAGCATCACATCGTATTTTTCCAGATCAAGATGCGGTAAATGTTCCACAAAAACACCAGTTTTGTTGCTGCTCCTCAGTTTTGACTTATTTCATGCATGAAAAACAATATTGTACATTGGGCTTGGAGGTATATAGGTACTAAAGTGAATACTGGTATGGTGATGTTCCATTGCACAACAACAAACCCAATAACAGTAAAAAAGAAACATGTATACAAGATAGCCTATACAAACACCTACAACTGCAAACATACAGATAATTCTGTATTGCAGACAGAAAAGGATAATGATTTTTCAGCATTGCTGCTCCACTTTCCACATAAGCAAGAGGTACAAATGCTGCTCTCATCTTTAGCTTATCGAATGGAAGAAGCAGCAGAAACAAAGCAGGTATGATTATGCCATCTACTGGTTAAGACCAGGAACTGTACGTTACTTACTTCTACAGTCGTTACAGTAGTTTTACTGTTTTCAAACTTTGAGATTCCTTTAGAATGAAAATCATGTGTTTAAACAGGAAATTGAACTATTTGTTTTAATCTTCTGTGCCACGGTTTAGGTTATGAATGTTATGGGTTCTTTCATGTCGACAGTCATGATCAGGACTGAGAGGCAGGGATTCATTCGGAACTGATTTAATAATAAACTTTTACTTACTCCTTGTCTGGCTTTATCTTCACTGTACTGTGATGCCACTTCACTGAAGCGCACTCCTGACTTCAGTTTCTCCATGGCCTCCATGCATTTTCCATGCTTTTCACAAAGAATATGGCGCACCTGGGATTCAAACAGAATTACCATTTTAGTTCAATGGGCACATTTCACTGACAAACAAACGTTACAGTCACAGACAGACACGGAATTAGACAGACAGAGCTTGTTACAAAAGCACACTAAGCCCTGGGATATATCACACGGTAAGTGAACAGTTGGATTTTTTTTAGTCTGTCCACTATAATACTGTGACCAAAATTTTGCTCCACCAAAGTGTTCTCTTACAGTAGGATTCTGACACCTTAGATCAGTGTGCATTCTACAGGCTATTCTGGTTATTATGGGTTCAGTATACTAAAATCTGTAGAATATATTTACTACAACAGTACTCTTGGTAGCATCTTTGGCTCACGAGTTGTATTTGAGATGTTACTTGAGATATATTACTGTTTACTGCCTCCCTTAACACTGGAATTATATTTACACCCTTGTACACAGGAGCAACAAACAGAAAAGTACAGAATATGGTACCTGATGTCATCCTGTAGTTAGTGTAATTATAAATGAACAAATACATTCTATGATGTAGAGCTTGACTTTTGAAACATTTTATACATGTGGTAACTGTTCAATTTATTCACAACCATCAATCCCCTCTGTCTTCACTTAACATGGGTTGTCAGAGCTAATGCACTATTCTTCATTTTCTTCTTATTCATTTCTTTTGTGCAATCAAATATGGAAACACGTTCTTCTCCTACAGCTTTCGAGCTATTTGCATGAAACTTTGCAAGACTATAGCTAATATACCCAAACAATGTGCTTGTCCAACATATGTTTTTGTAAAGGATGGTTTCTAATATCTTGGCAAGACATATGAAAGACATTCGGCAGTCCATATATTTATGAATAGTTGTCTAAGCTTTCGACATATTGACATTTAAGAGTTATTTAGCTGTCCTGATATTTACAACCAATTTGTCCAGCTATTTATGGTTAAAGGTCAGTTAGATCTCTAGGCTGTTACAGACTACTTGGTTGCAAAAGCATTGGTAAAAAAATTAATTGAAAAGACATTCAGCGGTGCACATATTATAATAATTTGCCTTTTACCATTTCAAATATATATGTTTGTGTCCTTTAGCTGTCCAGTCACACACTGGAAACACTGTGTGTGTGTGTGTGTATGTATGTATGTATGTATACATTAAATAACTATATGAACACTTGATGCCACTCAACACAACTGTATAGACACAAGTGTGCATGGCAACTCCATCACAGCTACACTATTTCCACTTTATACGTTTTATCCCACTTACACATTATATGTCACAAAAGTATTGGCACCTAATTAAACATTACAAAGTGGTAGCCTAGCGGTTAAGGTACTGGACGCTCTGGGCGTCTGCTAAATGCCCTAAATGTAAATGTACATGTTTTAACGCGCTAACTGTATTTGGAATCTTTTGCAAACCTGAAATGCAGGAATGGGTGTTTATCGACAAATGTAAAGAAGTTGATCAGACAAAGCAGACATACCTTGGGCTCATACGGGCAAAACCAAATAAAATAAAAGTAAATATGAGACAAACTGCTTTTTCATTTGCATTTTTCACACCGTCCCAACTTGTTCTGCTTTGGTGTTGCACATACTGCAGACATTGCGTTATACAGGGATTATAACATTTCAGCCAGCCTGATATTTACCTTCACTGAAGTCCCACCTTTCTGTGCTTTCTCCTTCTTGTCTGAATCGCCACTGTCTCCACCTGCTCACACATAAATTTGGATTACAGGCTTACGTTGAAAGTCTAGCACGGAGGTTTGCATACCTGCACAAAAACGAGTTACTTAGCATTCTGCACCATCTGCTGCTTATCACGACACCAAGTATCTACTAGTCAGCTATCTATCTATCTAAATATTACGTTTAAAGAAAAACACTTTAAACAAATGTTAACTCTTAATTCTTAAAACCACGAATTAATTATATACATAGCTTACCTTTAGCACCCTTACCGCCCTTTCCTTTTGGTGGCATTTTTAGCAGCTATGCTAGCTACCTAACAATTTACACCCACACGGAATACACGCTGCCAGGGTTGCCAGATGTGTATGTGGAACTCCCCTTATGGCTAAAAACCTTTAATCCACTCAGTGGTTGGATATGCCTATACTGTACTCATTGTTTCATAAGGGAGTCACATATACCACATAGCCACAGTAAAATATAGGAACAAAACAGTTTGCATTAAAGTTCCAGTTCTTCAAATTTTTACTGCCATAATGGTGTATCTGCCCTAAAGTGGTGTACCATTTTTTAAAATTTAATGTAAAGTATACGCTGATCTCGTGATGCCTATCTATCTACACAAACGTTTGTTCACACCTAACGTTCAAAACCACAGGCATTCACCTGGAGCGCCGCCCCTTTCCCCTCAAAATCCCCTCAAATTTTGCTTACGGACCTCAGTCTTGAGTGCAGCTGTACATTAAACAAGACAATCAGAAAAGCAAATGAATAGTCGTAAAGAAAGTTGTTCGATTACTCAAATGAGTAACTTAATTAATATGATTGAGTAGCAAGTGACATATACATGGGAGTGAACAGGATCATTTCAAAGTGGAGGAGAGTACCACACATTGACTGTTCAGTATGGTGCATGGTATTATTGTTATTATTATTATTGTCAGCGTAACAGTAATAGTATAGGGATAATACTGATGGCTACCACGCATTAAATGACTGACTGTCACAGTGCCCGGACTTAAACAGGAGGCTGATGCCAATTTAGAGTGATCAACCCGCGTGTCTTTGGACTGTGGGAGGAAACCAGAATAAACACACACAGGCACAGGGAGGACCCAGGACCTGTTGTGAGGCAGAGGTGCTACCCACTGAGCCACCGTGTTTCCCAGAGTGTATGCTCACCCAAGACTGCGAACGCACTCACACATTTACATTTACGTCATTTAGCAGACACCCTTAACCAGAGCGACTTACCACTGATATATTACAATTCAAGCAATGGGCCTTGCTCAAGCACCAAACTGTGGCAGTTTGGCAAAGGCACCCTGGACCTTCAGGTCCAGTGCCTTAACCGCTAGGCTACCACAGACACCAATGGGACATGGACAGGATCATGACTGTTCATTTTCATGTTGTTCAGTTCATTTTAAAATATCCCCTATTTTTTAGCAGTGTATTAACCACTGAAATGCTGGAATGATTTGTCTGGCAGAGGGTGAACTGTGTACCCTTTCTGATCAATGGCAACTCCATTTGAATTAAAATGGGAATTAAATTATATGTTTTTTTTATTGAAAGTGAACACATTTACGGTTTATTACAGTGAGTGTTACTTATATTTTGAAACGGTATTTGAGACAAAACTCCACGCTGCTCTATGTAACCAATGGCTGTCACTGTCGCCTGTGTTGACGAATGGAAAACCTTTGGGACGGCCAGGCTGTTGCCATGGTGTCGGCCTGCTATAACGAAAACAAACTGCGGTTCATGTAGTTTATCGAGGCGTTAATTAGCGTATATTGCTGAATTACAGCTTGCGTATGCTGGGCGTTTTATGTAATTATAAACATTTCGAATAATAACTGTGAACATAGGGGTTTATTGTGGCAGGAATAGGTGGTTCAGGAACGTGGTAGCGTTAACGTTTGAAAAGTTAAAAAAAGCTAGCTAGCTAATGTGTGTTGTATAACTAATGTGTGTTCTCGAAAAACACTAAGGTGTATTTGCCACATTCTCAGAGGTACGCGAAACTGTCAGGTAAGTGGCAAATGGGCATCTATATTAGTAAACTTTAGTTACACCGTGGTGGTTGTTATAGGACTGCAGTCCTACCAATTCCAATAAAGAGGATGATAGATTTATGAACTTGTGTTCCTATAAAGACATGGAAGGATACGAACAAATTCTTACTCTTGGCCAAGGAGCAGCAGGTGTCGTCTTGCTGATGAGACACAAAGACACAAAGAAGCTGTATGCTGTGAAGAGAATACAAGTCGACAACTCTCGTAAAACAAAGAGCAGAGACAGTGTCCTGCAAGAGGCTGAAATCCTGAGGACTCTCAGACATCCACACATTGTTTCATGGAGTGACACAATCTTCGATCCAGTGAATGAACAGATCTACATTGCTATGGATTACTGCGATGGCGGAACACTGGATGACCAGATCAGAGGAAAAAAGCCAGGGGAATATTTCTCAGAGCACACCCTTATGAACTGGTTTGTGCAGACTGTCATGGCGGTGAACTACATCCACTCCGTGAGAATTCTGCACAGGGATATTAAACCCTCAAATGTGTTGTTAACAAAAAGGGGAACCGTTAAGTTGGGAGATTTTGGGATATCAAAGATAATGAACAGCACTCTGGACATGGCGTCTACCTGTGTAGGAACACCCAGCTATCTCAGTCCTGAACTGTGCCAGGACGTCCCATACAGCACCAAGTCGGACATATGGGCACTTGGTTGCTTATTGTATGAAATATGTACGCTCAAACCAGCTTTCATTGCGAAGAATCTGCTCAATTTGTTTTACAAAATCATAAAGGGTGAATACAGCCATGTGCCTGACAGATACTCTGATAACCTTCACAAACTGATTGAAAAGATGCTGTGCTTGGTACCTGAGGACAGACTGAGCGCTAGCAGCATCCTTGGATTGGCCTATGTGCAGGAGCATCTGGCACAGTTCATTCAGGACCAGGAGACAGAACGAATTAAAGGGAATGCCGATCCCATAGGTTTGGCAAAAGAGTTCATGGCTGCTGCTGAAAATGATGATGCAACTTTAACCTGGACGGACACTGTTCACGTGGAAAAGCCCAATGAGGGTAAATCTGAAAATCTGGATCAAGAGTGTCAGGCACCTTATATTGTTGAGGAGGACACAGTGCATGCTGGGACTGAGTCAGAATACTCAGAAGACTTTGATGAAAATGAGAGCTTGTCATCCATTGAAGATCGGAAGGATCCTTCTTTCTCCAGTCTCGAGCATGGAGCGGTTGCTGAAGAGCTGCATGGTAAGGTATTTACTAACTAGTACAATTTAAGGAAATATGTATACAAACAAACTTTTTTAAACTTAAAAAATAAACGCACAAACAAGGCCACTCGGGTGTCACAACAGTCTAGTCTACCACAGCAGGTTTGAGTCCCGAAGGTGCTCTTTGGCTAGGTAGAGCATGACATGAACAGGCTGTTTACAGCAGAAGAAGGTGGTTGGGGATCATCCACTGGTGCTGCAGCAACAATGAACTGAATCCCATCCAGTGCATTTGTATGTCTGTGCACGTTGTCTGAGCCCCCTCAACCCTGCCAAAAAGGTACTGTGTAGTGTATAAATACACTGTTTCAGTACTGGCTGAAAATGATGAATTGGTACACACGACATAGAACATATTTATTATGCATTTTCTAAACCAATTAACTGACAAGCAAAATGTTGTGTTCATAACACACTGACATGAAACAGATTTTTAACTGCTGTTACTGAGCCAATATCCAACCAATAGCATCCTGTGATCAAAAATCCATGGTATAGTCCACAAGCAACTCAGATTATGTGTGAAACAAAAATGAATTGTAGAGCTACAAGCCATGCCAATAAATGGGTGTCCAGAAATGTGGCTACTAATTATACACTGTTAATAAACCTAGTACCAGTGCACGCGCTGTAATTGCTCCAAATCAATATGTGGTAAGTTACGTTTGTTTGCTGGTCCTGCTTTATCAATGGACAGGGTACAGTTCCTGAGCTAGTTAGATATACTGATTGTACACAGTCTTTTACAAATATAGGACTGTAATGTGTAAAGAACTTATTTCAAAGCTTAATGTTCACATAGGCCCGGACGAGAAGCAATAACGATATGTAACAATAAGAACATTTTCCAATAGCAATATAAAGTTTCCCTTTATGGTTGTGCCTATGATGTGAAGACAACAACAAAAAGAGTTTGTTGACAGCGTGGTCGAAATGTCCAGCTTCAAAATACTTCTCAGTGTGTTTGACAGCCGTTATGTTCTCCTGGGCCGCAAATGCTTTTCAAAGACTGTTCTTTCTTAACTTTATTCAGAGTGCATGGAGAAAATGAGCTGTTATGAGTTTCCTACTTTGCCACTACCTCCGACATCTGGTCAAGTTACACATGTGAGCCGCAATATGAAGTGAAATATAGCCATGTCTAATACTGGAATTATTATTATTATTAGATTTATAACATTTTGTATATTGGATAGTTGTCCTCTATTAACAATTTCTTCTTATGTTAGGATGCTCTTTCTGAGAGTTATATTTGATTTTGTAAGCTTACATTACAAGTGACATTGTATTTTGTTTTTGTTTAATTGGTTAAAAATGGTTAAAGTTATGTATTAAATCTTACAGATGTTAGATTGACCTACCTCAACATTTCCTGTGGTTACACTTACAAAACATTTACACTGTGCACATTATTGTAAAATATTATTTACTGAATGCAAGAGTTTCTTTACTGTTTATTTATTGCATTTTTAGGTTAGGGTTAATGTGTATCAAGATCATTACCATATTTTTATTTCGTTTTTCCAAACTTCTTTGTGTGTGGTTTACATTGTGTTGATATTATTATTTATGTACCTTGATAAATAAAGTAATTAAATTTTAACATAAGGTGGACAAAAATTTTTTTTTTGAACTGAAATTAATGAATGAAATGAATTTTTAGCCACATTGTTCATGGTAAATCAATTCTCTGCTAATCAATTTGTGTCCTGTGTGGTACAAGCTACAGATGTGGAAAATACTGAGTACCCAGATGACTTTGAGGATGAAGATGAATTGACTGAAGTAGTCAATTGTGCCCGAAATGCCATGCAGTCACTCTCAGATGGTGGTTCTTTTGAGTTGAAAGACACTGGTGGCCCATCAGTTACTGTGAGAACTCTGCGAGAGAAGTACATTGGTTAGTATACACATCATTTCCTCAAAATCTTATGATTATGACACGCTTAAACTCATTTATGTCAAAATCTGTACAGTAGTCAACCCTCAAACCCAATTAGCCATGTTCTATTGCTGTATAATGTATATATGATATGTTGTGTAAAGGTTATTAAAAATCACTTCAGGAATATGTTCACATTAGGATATGAACCTTAGATTTGTAAACTGTATTTAGCTGGTAGCTGTATTTGTGGTGTAAAACTTGTTCTCACCTTCACAGAAGATGTTGGACCATTACTTTATGAGGAGATCAGTGAGCATTTTGTCAATGGCCTGAAACCGGAGGATCTTCAGCCACAGTTCCAGCACATAGTTGGCACTGACCACCTGGAGACTTGCTATCTTATATTCAACATTGACCAAGAAGCTACATGTTGAGTTGCAAGTGAAGTTACAAGACTGGTGAATTTGGAGAACATTTCAGTGTGTTTCTTAAGATAAGTACACAGGGCTATTTACTCTTCTTCTATTTAGCCATATCAGGAAAACCAAAACTCTGGCCCATCAAAGCATGGAATCCTCTATGTGTCATGTGGTATCTGGCACTAAGTGGTAAGGAGCAGAACCTTTAATACATGTAAGATGCAATGTGAGGCCTTCGTGGATTGGATTTGTTTATCCAGCACATTCACTGGATACAAACACTCTGGAGAATTTGCAGGCCACATTCAACTTCACCTTTCGAATTTTTCATATTCCATATCTGAACAATGTTTTCTGCAGTGAGGTAGGGAACATTGGGTCTGCAACTATGTAACATCCAAATTAAACATCCATGTGAATGCCAGGACCAAAGTTTTTTTACAGGACAACACTGACATCACACTGTCAATGTTATTCACGTAATTCTCAGTGGTTTTAATTTTGTGGTTGACTGATGTGTGATTTTAATAACACTTTGTAGAAAATTCTGCATTTTTATTATTATGTATTATGTTCTTCATTAGATTTGTTATTGGGACAGCTTATATGTAATTTCATTAGATAATATTTAAAGGTGGAGAGTAACAGTAATAAAGGGTTATGTAAATTACATCTGTAACTATAGTTACAGATTAAATTACATAAATCTCACAAAAATACATTTAAAATACATTATTATTTGCATTCCATTTAAAGATCCTATTTAAAACTTTTTGGTTTTTCATATTTAAAGCGCAGTGGCTCTGGCGATTATCCCTATATGGCACAGGGCACAATCATCACCAGTCCCTCAAAGGGAAGGCTGTTATTGCATTGCTGGAGGGTGATCTCGCTATTGGTATTTCTCCCTCGGAGATGGCCTAATATGCCTGCATATGTTGCACCCTTCCAGGCCAGAAGGCACTGCTGATGCCCAGGTCCTTGTGGTGGTGGACTAGCGTATTAGACCTCTGCATCACCTGAGCGTACCTGCTTATATTTGTGAAAATGAATTACTCGGAGTACTTTCAAAAGTATACTTAAGTAAATGTAACTATCATGCTGCTTCCCTCTTCCCATGTCATGTATCCACATGAATCCAGGTGGTGTTGTGCTCTATTATCCCAACTGCGCGGACCTGGGTGTCACATGACCATTATAATTGTCTGTGTCCTAGAGAACAGAGTCCTGCAACTGCACCACGCACAAGATTAAAATGTGAACCAACTATATATTTACTCACCAATTAGGTACAACTTCTTGTTTCAGCACTCACTGTCCATTTGATCAATTCCACTTACTGTATTTGCCTTGAGCTCTGATGATGGATCAGAGGATGGCTAACACAAACTGTGCAACAAGATGAGCCGCTGTGACATTACATCTGCAAATTGGCACAATATGGCATGTGTATAAGAGTGCCGAGTGAGTGAACTGTGTTTAAATAATCCAGTAGCTCTGCTGTCTCTGATCCACTTACACCAGCTGATCAGCATCGCCACCACATCAGTATCACTGCAGTGCTGATCCACCGCCTAAAAGAGTCCTGACAATTAAAAGACGAGGTAAAAGAAGGCTAACAAAGTATGTAGAGAAACAGATTGACTTAAGTCTGTAATTGTAATGGTATAACGTGCTTCTATATACGTGGAACTGACGAAATGGTTAACGAATGTGGAAACAAGGAGATGTACCTAATAAAGTGAAGGCAGAGTAAATATTTTATAATGTCACACGGGATTTTCTTCCCATTCCAGTACGATATGTAACCAGTAGATGGCAGACTTTTGACTGAAAAAAAGGAGTAGAAAGATAGAAGGATTTGTTTGCTCCCCTTTCATTATGCTTGTTTTGCTAGAGTTTATTATTTATTTGTATGTGGATGAGCTGCTGCTGTTAACAGAATAATGATGATGCTGGCATTTTTAGTTACAGTGGGGTGAAAAAAAAGATATACTGCCAGATATTATGAAACTAGATTATTGTTTTAATCTTAATTAATCAAGGAAGCAACTGCTTGAATTAATTATGTACACAAGCTTAAACAGATGTCCAGCTATATCTATGTTTATAAACATAAAGCAGGAACTAGACCACATTTTGCAGACGGATGGGCTACAGCTGCAGATCTCCTACAGGTTCCACCCTCCTATGTAGCTTGACCTAAATCTAATATGAAATAAAGAAACCGTTATAAATATCTGTACTGTATTTTGCTTTTCATTCAATCAAGCTTACAGTCTAATTCTAAGACAGAATTCTGGTATCAGTGTATAATAATGATGTATGCCCAGAGGTACATTCTGACTTTCATATACGTATGTGGGTACAAATAGAATCATATAGGCTTGTCTTCGAAAATATCATCTGTATTTCATAGGAATGGTTTATTTAGTATGTACAACATATTCCGGGATAAAATTATGTAAGTAATTTTTAGACAACATTTAGGTTCTGGCATTTATTTTTGCAGATCTGTAACTTCCACATCCAAGTTTCCTATAAAATGTTTTGCTTTTTGATAAAGAAGAGCTGTGATAGTGTGTTCTTTCTCACACTGGTAAATATATTGATTGTAATGTAATTTATCCATCTATCCATCCATATTCCGGTGCCCACCCGGAAACTCTGGGCGCAAGGGCAGGAGCAACCCTAGTTGGGGTGTGAATCCATCGTAGGGCACACACATAGTCACACACTAAGGGCCACTTTAAGAGACACCAGTTAACCTAACACTAGGACTGTGTAAGGAAGCCAGTGTACCCTGGGGTACACCCATGCTGACACGGGGAGGACCCAGGCCACTCCACCTTGAGATTGATCCACCAAGCCACCGTGTTGCCCTTATGTCATTCGGTGTCATTTAAATTATGTAACATTTAAATACGGGCACTTGAAAATGCATTGTTTAACACTGATTCAGCTGATTATAAGCAGTGGTAAATGACTGAACAGTATGTATTATGCACACAACATAAGTGAATTGGCAAGGAAGCTTATATATAAAATACCATTGTATTAGTTGTATCCTAGATGGTGTGGTATGTATTGTATTTCTATGTATTTCTACCTCTCCAGAAACTCCTCTGAGTCTCAGCACTTCATGGTAGGGGAGACTGGGGCAGACTATGGTGTTCTCCATGTTACAGGAAAAGTATCATCTATCTATTTGAGACTACAGTACTATAACTTTTTGATGCCGTAAAATGTTTGTAGTCATTTTAAGTAATCTAATCAAATAATATGTTTTCGTCACACTGGCAGTATTGGCAGTGTAATTATATGCTAGTGGAGTGAAATCATGTCACTAAAACACTGCATTAGATGTTTGTACACTTTGATAATAATCTCATGATGAGAAGTCTGAGAGAGTTTTAGGTTTAAAATATTTGTTTAATAATTATTGCAGTGACAGTAACAACTGTGTTGCATATCATCAGCTGCTTGATAACAGTAGATTGGAATTTTCCCAATCAATGATGTATGGTAAGATGGTATTGACTTACATTAAGTCACAGAAATAGCCCTGAAGCTTCACTATACAAATGTCCCTTCCAACTAGTGGAAAAAACCCTGAAAAGGGTTAGACAAAAAAAACCTACTGTACTCAGTAGCAAGGGCATCACCTCCTGGCAGAATTCACAAATTGATCTGAGTTAGCAGAAGATAACCATTTCCGCTCTCACGATGACAGACTGGAAACAATAGTGGTGTATTTAGTTGGCATGCTTCTAAACGCTTTCTCAGCGTGGGGCCGTATGTCCAACCAGTACTTCAGAATTTGTCCAGCAATGGACACTTGACTCACATAGAAAATGCCTTTTTCTTTCAATTAATAAACTTCAGTTGTATTTAAACCATAATAATAATAATAATAATAATAATAACTACATATGCATTTCTTGAAGGAACTGCAACAGTGCTTGAAATATGTAAAAGTGGGATTGTGTAATAGTAGATTTGGGAACAAGCTCTGCAAATTCCCCGAACATTCCAAAGACATGCATATTGAATTCTTCACAGTGTGCCTATTGAATGGCCAACCACTTGGGCCCAGTGCTTAAACTGTGGGAGGAAACTAATTCCTCTTTGAAACATCAAATGGGATATCAAGACTGTGCATCTGATACTGAAAAGAGGTTCGCAGGACTCCACTTCGAGGCAGATGGCTCCCTTGAGGATGATCTCTGTTCCTCCAGCTTGAATGCTACAATCCACACTATTTTCATCCGCATTGCTGGCTTGTCCTTGACAATCTCCAATCTTGGTTCTCTAAATCTGGCAGGGGAGACAGTACATAACACTTAGGCTGGTCTCAGAGGTTCTCAGCAATGGCAGGTTTCCCTACTGTGCCTTCTCAGATAGGTTGAGCCCCACCTCCATCCAGGAGCTTGAGGTCAAGGAAAACAATGAGCCACTGGTATTTTGCAAATAAACAAAACCAGTGGTATTTTGTAAAGGAACTAAATGAGAGCATGCTTTTTGGCCGAACGTCTAACCCTAGGTTCTTGGATAGGTTCTTTAGGTCTATGAAACTGGAAAAAAACTCTTGTTCTATCTTAAGACCTTCTAGATCAAGGACATTGGAGCCCAACCTCTCTCAGGGCAAAAGGATAGGATGGACTGCTGGCGATGTGCCACATTCACCCCTGAACTTCTCTGGTGCTGGAGGTTGTCTGTTCGCCAGGAACGTTGCTAGGTGCCTCCAAAGGCCAGTATATATGCTCAAGTTTATAAAATATGAAACAACAGTGTCATAGAAGATAGACCACCGTACTATAAAAACAGCCACAATTCTAAATGTCAGCGTCATTACTTCAGTACGTCTTTCTCATTACAAATGAAATGCAATCCTGCTGTATGAACTAGCTGGGGGAAACTTGCTACTTGCTCTGTTATCATTATACTGAGAAAGCAATGTATTGCACTGCATAGTTAACAAAAATAGATTGCTCAGTTGCTTGTAATAAGGACTATGAAAGTTTTAAGATGAAAAATATCCCACACTGATTTTGGGTGATATTTGAATGGAAACAGTGCTATTAAAATGGTGATATTTATCCTTTAAAAATAATTTCCTATAATTGAGCAAGCCTGGGGTGATGGTGGAAAAGAAAAACTCCCTAAATGTTATAATACCTGATGTCCTTGGGCAGCGTAGATGATATTTAGAGAGAATTAATCTAAATTACTTAAGTAATAAGATGCCCCAGATACTTGTATTAAATGTTTGTAGGTCTCTCAGCAAGTGATAATTGCATATTTTTGGATATTTACTCAAATTACTTTATTGTTACTTCAGTGAAGGTAAAAAAATAAGACCACTCTAAATTTACTAGAATCAGCAAGTCTACATGAATAGCCACAATTCCATTCCAGTATCTGATGAATTAGAACACAAACAAACCATTCTGCTTAATAAGGCATTTATTATGTGATCACCTGAAGCTAATCATATTTATTAAGGGCAAATACAAGACACACAAAAGCCATGATTGAAATATTGAGTTCTGACATATACGTTAAAACATTCATATTGTTTTGTTAGAAAATTAACATAAACTTGTTTGTGTATTACTATTTGTATTCTTTAATAGAGGTCTGAACATTGCATCAAAAACAACAACAATTGATAATAAATTGTGTTCATTGATTGGATACAGAACAGTACAGTAACTTGTTATTCAATGTTAGTCAATCACAGTGCAGATGTTATTTAGGTCTGCAGATTCCACTGGAATGCATTGCTGATATTCAGTAACGTTTATAATTAACGTTAACTGAGATAGACAAATCATACTCAGCTGGTCTCTACAAATATTAACATACCTTGTTCGCCTTGACCAAGACAAGACCAAGTCCAATTGTGTTTATTGTGACACTACTCATTTAGGTTCTTGAAACAGACTCAAGTACTGCAACATGCCTGTCTGTGTGAAATATTTAAAATACAATACAAAATATTGTTTAAAAACAGCATGATACATGACAAGGAGGCCTTAATAAACTGGTCATCTTTTGCAATCAGTCACATAGTGACCCGAAGTATCTCTTTTAGTCTTTATTTTACAACATAGCACCAAAAATAACTTAGGCCTGTGAAAGCCTTAATAATAATAATAATAATAATAATAATAATAATAATAATAATAATTACATAATATGAAATAATGATAATGAAAAAGGTAATTGGTAATCAAACGACAGCCTTTGACGGGCTTATTTCTGTTTTCTTTTTTGCTGACTTCCTGGTTGAAGAAGGCTGAAAATACCTAAATAAAAACGTCAGAGGTTTGGAAACAGAAATGGTATAATAACTTAGTTATCTCAATGATTCTCTCACTAATCTCTTATTACAATTCATTCAGTAACATTCAGTTACTTTGCATTTTATTGGTTGTATTATGGTGTATTATGGTGTCCCTACAGACGCTGGTGCCAGGTTCCTAAAAAACAACTTGTGTACCTTTTTGTATCAATTGTGGGAACAGCACTATACAAAGATCTCTAAACATCCCATACCCTTTAGTTTCCTTTGGAGAAGATATGATAGAAGATATGCCATATATAATGTATGAGTGTCCCTTCTGGTGTTGCAACAATATTATTAGGTCCCCATAAAGAGACGGAAGGAATGTGATATCTCTGTGATTACACTGTCATGTTGACTACATGCAAATCGTGTCCCAGTGCGTAGTTACACCCCTACTTTTCATATGCTGTAATTGCATAGTTAATGCTCTATGCTTGTGCCAATCTAATACCTATTATTATTATTATTATTATTATTATTAATAATAATAATAATAATAATAATAATAAGTTGAATTTATATAGCGCCTTTCTCAAAAAAGTATATAAAAAATAAACACAATTTATACAACATAAGAGAGACACACAGTTCAAGACAAGCAGACACATCAAACATTAAATAGAGAAGGAAAATAGAAAAGTTTTTAGATAGTTGAAGTACCCCTAACAGACAAGGGTAGAGAGCTCCAGAGGGTGGGGAGCAACCACAGCAAGGGATCTCCCACCAATGGAGGAAAGCCTGAACCTAGGGACAGAGAGAGAGGGAGAGTCCTGGTTGGAGTGTAATGTTGAACTATATTGCAGAAATAGTGGGGAGCTAGACTGTGGAGGGGTTTAAATGTCAGTAGTGGAATGATGTCATAATTGAATTTTTTGCTAAATGAATGAGAAAAATCAAACAAAGCAAACATGCTGAGAGAGTTTGGCTAATCTACATCTAACAGACTGAGGGCAAAATCTTATTAGGAATTTTAGAATTTGAAACTTTGAAAAGTTTTTTTTTAAGTAAACAATTTTTTACATACAAATGCTATTATAAATTGCAATGTTGTCTTGAAAAGAATTCTGTTTACACTGAATGTACTTCATTTCAGATAACGGAATACCTTCTTCCAAACATCCAGATGGAGCTTCACCTGTTTAGCATGTTCATCCTCATGTAGCTAATATTTAGGTTACTCAGCTAATTAGTTTGGAGCTATGCAGAACATCAACTATGTCTGCTACAACTATACTGATACTCATTCAGTGCAGAATATTATTTGTTAAATTGATAAAGAGAGTTCTGGTATTAATAAATTAAGGTCTTAAACTACTTAATACATTATAACAGGAATACATAGAATGGGATTCAACTCTGATTAAAACACAGACGTATGATTGATCAAAAGCTATCTCTTGTTTCCTGTAGAACTCACATACTGTAAACACCCTGCTCATGGAATGAGTCACAGACAGCATGGAGAGGATATAACTTCAAATGCTTACTCTTCCGTTTTGATTCCATGTTTGAGTAAGTGGATAAAATGTGTAAATAGTTGTACCATGCCCCTGAGTTTGAGGTTCTGTGGAGCAAATCTATAAATATGCGCTTCACTTGAACTGACAGAGAGTGGGTTCAACCAAAGAGAAAAATAACGTCAGCCATGAAAAATTCAGATGCAATCCCAAAAATCACAGCTATTTCCTCCAGGTTACATTCTCATGGGAGGAAGAAAGCATCCAAGACTCTGTTCAACCCTGGTTCATATTGCCTTTTAACAGCTTCTGAAGACTGATAGAGTTCACTCTACGTTACTTATACTTGTGGGAATAAGGAAAGTACAAACACCAGCTGGTATGATCCTTTCTCCTTAGCCATTCAAGCACTGTCCTTCTAAGCTGGTCAATATTTCATCCATAGTGGAGCTAATAACTGTAAATGCCTGTTACTGGGTCTTTTCTGCCTTTGTACGGAAGGTGCTAAATGTGATGTGTCATTGGATGATTCCTGCATGAGCGCTCAACACATTCACACAGATGGCTATTCCATCAGGTCTCATCACTCACACTATATCAGTTGTTTAAAGACAGAACATCAGCACAGGGCCAGAAAACTCTGTCAGCTCCAACCTTTCTCAGCTTATAACTTATGTCATATTCTTAAAACCTGGAACTGAGTTATACTCAGTGGCAGATTTATCATATACACATTCAGATAACATTTAAATCAATATACACCTTAATAACCTCATAGTTTCCCCAAAGCAACTAAATAAAGTCTGCTATTTAATGGAAAAACAAGGATCAATCTCACATGAGGCTCCTCTAATCCACAGACCCAGTCCCTTTGTCCCAAGGGTCTCAAAGTCTCTCAAAGTCTAAAATTTTCCTGACACAGCTCAGACAAAGCCTGGACCTTTAGCTCAGCAGAACAAGACTGCCCCCAGCATGGGATAATCCACTTCCTTGGGAGAGTTTTCTTTGTAAGTTCAAAAGATCTCACACACATCTGTGACACACATCTCAAAATGCAACTCAAGCTTTGCCTCGTCAGAGGATTATATGCAGCAAACCTGCACCGTGTCACTGAGTTACACTGGTACATATTCTGCCTCTGGTGAGGCATTAAGCTGTGCTTCTAGTTTTAAGTTTTTGCACAGTGTGGTTCTAGAACTATTTTTCTCTATCACCCAGGGACACAACTGGTCTGATTCTGCACCAAAGACCCAATCTCCAAGAACAGAGACCTTCTGAGACTTGGAAACCTCTTTGTAAGGTGGAACATGAACATACCAAACGCAGGGACACGTCCCTCAAATTCAAAATGCAGTTTAAAGCTCATCTTAGTAGAATGATCTGAACACCTTTAGGTCAGAGGTAGAGCACTTGTTTGAAGTTCTGAGTTTTTACAGTTCATATCTGACAAAGTTAGGTCTGATTTTTCAACCAGAACCATGTCACATATGCAGACTTTTCTACTTGAACACAGGGTGAGCAGTGATCTCTGCAAAGGGTGAGTGCGTCTTCTGGGTTTCATTCAACCAACTAGCAGCTTTATTTTTATTACACCTGTTAAGGAGTTCACTTTAATTGTCCAAGTCTTACGAATTATAGGAAATGTACATCTTTTTGACATCTGAATGACAGAAAACTAGTATGTGGATAACCCTTGTGACGCCTGACATAAGAGAATTGCCAAACGTTCACGTTCCACTGTTTTCATCAAGTGTTTTTAGTTTTATTTAAAAAAAATACAAGGATAACCATTACTGTATGGTATAATACTGTACTGGACTATATGTTTTCATATTGTGTTTTAAGTACTATTATTGTTTAAAATAAAACAGAATGAAATGAAGATGTTAAATGGCATATACCCATAAATAAAAATCATATTTTTACATACGGATTACATAGCATTTACAATGTATGCATAATGCTGACGAATGTTAAACTGTAATAGCTTGCATCAGTTCAGAAGTAATTGTGTTAAAGCATGCCCTCTCTTTTTATTAAATCCTACTTCTGTAGTAGTTGCGGAGCATTTTGTCCTAAATCCTTGCATACTTCTTCTCTTTCATAGCATTGCAAAACCTCAAAACATGGCTTTTCCACTAGGTCATGCATTCTGTCTGTGAAAATTGGAAGTTTGTGGAGCAGGGTGGAGGAATATACACCAGTCACGCCTGATTTGTATTCCAAGGAAAAGGATGATAAAAAGCCTCATGAGAAAAATGAGTATATGGTAAACTTGCTACACTGACATTAAAAATACATCATTTCTTGTATGTTCTCACGAGAAGCAACAAAATCTGCAGTTATATGTAGTTCGTGTTCTCATTACATCTCACCACTATTGTAATAATGATAAGTTCAATCTTCAGCTTCACAGGAGAAGGAGAAAAAATGCACTCCATGTTGGTTTTGCAATGAATCACAGCATATGTAAAGAACGGAGGATAAATCATAAAAAAAGCAAAGCATGTGTAAAAGAGATGAAGATGAAAGCTGTTCGCGCTTCCTCCTAGCACTAAAGCACTTATAACAATAACCTCTGGGCCTTAAATTAGTCTACTATAGACCCTGTCAGAGGTCTGAAATATTGATGTAGATGGGTCAGGCGCTGGCAGGTTGAAAACAGGTTGAATGGGGAACAGTAGGTCTGGCAAGTCAGCTAAGAAACAGTGATAGTAGTCTACACTTTCACTCCATTTTCCCATTAACTTCGGCTCCCAGAACACTTCTACCATCTCCCAAGAGTGCAGGGATAGAAAAACCACAGCGAGATACCACGTGTACCAAGTATACCACATTTGTGGTGCACTTTACACAATCCCAACTTCCACCCCAGAAGAGCTGAGCACGCGAGAAGCACAGCCTAAAGACTTTGTGACAGGAAATGATACACCTGAATGTATAGGCACCATGTCATGAATCTAGAGGCTTATTGTTTATTTGGCTTATTTAACGTCGCTTATCGGCATCAGTGGCCATCCAGCGACACAGACAAGGTTACATCCATACACAAGTTAATCTGAAGACCAGTCATGCATACACAAGTCGATGGCAATTTAGAGACACCAGTTCACCTAACACACATGTCTTTGGACTGTGGGAGGAAACCAGAGTACCCGGAGTAAACCCATGCAGACACGGGGAGGACATGCAGACTCCACACAAAAAGGAACCAAGCCCCTCCACCCTGGGATTGAACCCGTCTTGCTGCCAGAATATAAAATGAATGAAAAATTATCATTTGATATTTTTGTATTAAACAAGAAATACAATGGTGAAAATGCACTATATAAAAGTACTGGTGTATCTGAACATTCCCTGATCTTGAAATTGCACATCCTGCAGTTTTCCAGGCCTTGCAATGTCTCTGGAACACTATTTGCCTGCATGCCATAGGTCATTTTGAAGCTAGTCAAACACAGACAACACAGATTTGTTTTTATGATGATTTTGTTTAATGAAATAAAACCAAATGCTTTCTTCTAATTGCTTCAAGTTCGAGTTGAAATGTCCCCTGTTTTTTGTGGGCAGTGTATATAGTGAATTAAAAGTGATATTATGTTGAACACCGTGCCTTAGAGACCCTGCCGACCAGATTTGTGCAGTTACCTCTGGAAACCTTGGAAAAAGTCCAAACAACTATTTTGAATTAATTTGAACATGAACGTGCTTTTTCTTAAATAAGGCATTTAAAGAACTATTTATCTTATGCTTGTATTTTCTAGTTGGTACAAGTGTTAAACTAGGTTTTAAGGAGGTGTGAAAACACCCATTTTGAAAAAGTAATTAGTCATTTGGAATGGATTTTATAAAAAATAGCTACCTAAACACTGATCTGTATGATAGACATTGCTCTAGCTCTTGTGGAACAGCGAAATGTGCTGTATATTGACACAAAGCAGTGCTACTTTCCATAGTTGTTATGGGAGCATGAAAAGAAAGCATGACAAAAGAGCATGAGAACCTACCAATCCTTATAAACTGTGGCTCTTTAGCCAATATATATTTAAAATGGTTATGTTTGATCAACATATTACACTGCTCAGTTATGGGATATTTCAAAATGAATAGGAAGAGGATCTCACAAGAACTGCTGAACAATCTGATCCTGTCCATGCCCCATCACTGTCAGTGTGTTTTGGCAGTCTTGGGTGATCATACATCCTACTGACCAGTCAATGTGTAGCACTCATCCAGTTTGACATGCTTCTGTTCATCCCCATGTCACTTGCTACTCAATCACGATAATTGAGTTTGTATCTCATTTGCATAATCAAACAACTTTCTTTGACTATGAAGGTTTGCCTTGGTCACCAGTTTTATACCCAAATAAGAGCTCATAAGCTTTCTAATAGGCTTTTCATGGAGTAGCTTTAAGCTTTAAGCATACACTCGCTGCAGATATAACAGAATATACCACAGCTGTACATTGCAATTGTGCAGGACATTTGTTATATTAAATCTTCCTGAAGTCAGTAAATCCTATATTTTAGCATACTCACTAGGATGTTGCCAGAAGAACTTTTGCATCAGAGTGTGTATAAAACAGCATCTGTAAATGTGAGCAGCTTTTATCATCTGTCAGAAAGCATCTAACTAAGCATCCCCAGACATAGCACCTACACCGAGTGCATGCTTGGACTGTTGGAACACCATGCTCTTTGGTCATACCACTGGATTTAACATGTGATGAGAAATCACAAAATATATATTTATATTTAGAAAACTTTAGGTAATAGGTTTTAATATGGTGTGATTTCCATGATCAACAGCAAAATCAATATAAGACATCCAGCAGTGTTTAGGAAGCAAAATCCTCGTTGTCTAGTGTAATACCCTGAAGAGATGATTTTTAACATGCTCAGCAGTGGTGTAGACTCGTCTGAAGCCTGTATAAAATCTAAACTAAAATTACTCTACATATACAAACCTGTAATGAACCCTGATCACTTTTTAATATATGTGTCATTAATGTGTGTTTAGAATCAGGATTATATCTGGATAGGGATTAGCCAAATACAAAAATGTGTCTACACCCACTGTATATACTGTATGTAAAGCAGGTTAAATCTGATTGCCCAATCTGATTCATGTAGTGGGCTAAGAAGCTTTTTATTTACATAAATTGTAAATGTATATGTATGCCCAAGATGCATCCTACAACCTATACCTTGATCCACATACTATATTTTAACCCCCATTTACATTACATTACATTACATTTACAGTATTTAGCAGACGCCTTTATCCAGAGCGACTTTCACCCAGGAATAAATGCCACAGGAAATAATAATAATTACTGTACTTTTTTGCTAGGATTTGCTGATAACAGCTGCTTGTTTTTTTGTTTTTTTTTTAGAAAAAAGACCAACTATCTTATCAGCATAAAACGCAAAGACAAAACACTAGACATGGTTAAATGGATGACGCTATTTCACACATCATCCACTGTAATCCTACAAGATGATCACTTGATTTGAGAAAACAAACTCAGTTCAGATTTGTGACAAGTATACTTATATTCACAGAAGGACTAACTTAGAAACATTAAAGGTAACCGCAACTTATCAGAAATATGAATAATTAACTTAATCAACCAAAGTGTTTTTCTCCACCTTAATAAAGTTTTTAGCTAGCTTACACTTGTGACATTAAGCTTTTATCTTTGGCTGTGTGTTTGTGTGTTACACAGTACACACACACTCACGTTAGATTCCAATGGTGGTTTCCCCATCCTCGCGAGGCGGTGAGATGACTTGTATAAGGTTAGTGAGCCAAGTTAATTGTCTCTTTACTTTGCTTATGCGTAGTTAGATGAAGCTGCCTATAGTAGATGAATCACTTTGCTCTGGTAAAGGCATTGTTAACCTAGTGACTGATCAGCTGTGTGATAATATTCTCAGATATTTGCAGTGGTGAGTTTCATGCAGGGCTGATAAGTTCAGTTCCATTCAAATCAAACCTTTGGTCCACTCAATTGTCCAGCGAGGTGAAGCTCGATATTTGTCAATTTGGCATGCACCCACATCTGGACCAAGAGATTTCTGTAATTTTAATGAAATTCTTCTATATGTAATGTCTATAAAGTCAACCCTTTTATCCCGTATGCTTGAACTCCTTCAACTGAAAATGAAAGTTATGTTTGTAATTTCAGAAAGTTCCAAAAAAAAGTTGCCACATATAGACTACTACGTTGAATCCACGCTAATGAAGTGATTCACATGTACAGACTTTTTTTCTTGCTGTTATTCTCTAAACATTGGGGTGTAGATTACCAGCTGGTGTAGATACAGACTGATTCGATTAAATTCGCAATGCTGAGTTCAAGATTCGTTTTTCTCATAAAACTTGGCGATGTACATTGTTCTGTTTTTGCAGCCCAACTATATATTATAGTATACAAATTATTTGCATAGCTTTTATGTTGTATTAGGTATTAAAAGTAATCTATGGATGATATAAAGTGCACAGGTTATATGTGAATACTGGGACCAGTCCATTGATATGGACGGTCGACACTATTGTACATATATCAATGATGCACTAGTACTGCTTTACACAGAGCAAAGTCCAAAGCACTGCCATACACCTCCGCCTTTCCCTACTCACCCCACCTAGGCCCCTATAAATACACCTTGTCAAATGAAACCACAGTGTACATACAGACTAGGGCTTGTGAGTATTTGGCAGAAATTATAGGTAGTCCGATTAGCAGAGGTAGTCATTTGTTGCAATGCACCAAGTTAATTGGTAATTGCAATAGTTTAACAGCAAAATGTTGCCAGAATTGATTGTTACTATGTTTATTATTGATCTGCTACTGTGTTTGTCATCATACAGAGGCAGGTGGAGGTGAGCCCATTGTCCTGCAGCCATCAGCTACAGAGACCACTCAGCTAACATCTGATGGCCACCACACCACCTACCGGACCGACACCAGCTTCAACTAATGACATCACCCTTCATCTGTCTTCTCCCACCCCGAGTTTAAGGGACACGCAGAGGAACAGCTCCTTCAACAACTCAGAAAAAAAGTCCAACGTCGGCCAGGAGAAAAGCCAGTAATAGTGGAACATAAATTGAACTTTCAGACATTCACCCTGTTTTCTCCTATTCACAAAAGCCATTGTTCAATATGAAATGAACATCAGGCGTTTGTTCTCTTATTGTTCTCCCTGTTTTTAGCCTTCGACCCCTTGACTCTGTTCTCTGCACAGATCTGCTAGTTGTCCTGTAGCCTAGAGCCTGCACCCCCACCCCCCACCCCATTGGTGGTTCTTTTTTGTGTTAGGTCTTTTCGTGTGTATGTGCATCCCCATTCCCAGAACTCGGTGATGGAAGTATTCATGATCATGGTTTACAGGTCCAGGATTCTGGCTTGCATGCATTGGTAAGAAAAAAAAAACCAGAAACCAGTTGTGGGTCCTTTTTGGATGTTCTGCTTTTACTCTCTCATACTTCTGATTCTTTCATTTGCAGTTCGACTATAACAGAGCAAACTGGCATGACGGAAATTATTGACGGAATAACCTGATGAATATGAATTGTCATAAAAGAAGTAAACTGGAACAGCAAATGCCATCTTAGTCAATAGCATCTTATTTTGCTGTAATCCGAAGAAAACAATGCAAAAAGTATTTAACAAATCTATTTTCCTATTTTCCATGTTTGCCATCTGGGTTTTAAGTAGTTGTGCTGTGGTGAGATGTACAAACCAGACCAACCAAGGCTGAGGCAGACGCCTTGAAGTTGTGCAGTTTATGGATGTTGGTGTGGGTGCGTGTGTGTGCGTGTGTGTAGCAGCCAGGCTTTTGCTGTAGTCTGAGTAGGCTCCTGCGTTCTCGTCTTTATCGCATGATTTGCGCCTTGGCATCGGTCTTACCGTTTAGCTTGCTAATGTCCCTTTTGTCCTGTTTTAAGGGATGTTCTAACAAAACACATTCTGTTCCACCACGTCTGACCAGTGTACACGTACGAAAGAGAGAAGGAAATCAAACGTTTTATATAGATATACAATATACACACATTGTGTGTATGTACAGTATATGTATATTTTGTTTATTTTTACTTTGTAATTGTTAGCTCATATTTATTAAAGTGTTTTATTGCTCCTTGTAAAGTGTGCTACAGGCCCTCCCGCCTTTTCACTCGAGTCCCTCGCACCAAGAGATGTTGATAGTGAGTGAAACCACATCTGTTCTTTTCGCTGTTTGCTCATCGGTTTTAGAATAGAACTCGGATATGATATGTCAACTGTAATAAAGGTCATATGTGTCACTTCCAAAATGAACACCTCTACTAGCTGGTATGTAAGCCTTGCGAATGGGTGACTGCTAAGGTTTGGAGAATTGTTACTGTGGCGTGGTGTCATGACAGATTATTCTTTGGTTCAATCCGAAGTTGCATTCATACCTTGCTAGCTGACATGAGATGACTTGACTAAGTAAATGTATAGTAAATCAAGTAAATAAATGTTCTACCACTTGTGTCCTGGACTGGAGTGACACGTCTCAATAGTACAACAACCGGTAAATGTAACGCTCTTTATTTTTGTTACACTCCTCATGTTCTGTGCATTTTACAAAAGGATATCTTCTACGAGGTTGTAGTTTTTCAGGTATGTATTGTCCTGTGTCAGACAGCTGCGTTGGATTTTATGGTCGCTTTACCATTATCTGAACACAGCTGTGTTTATACGCATATATGCATAGCTCTCTAATAACTCTGCTTAAGTATGCTTTAGCAAGTCACAAGCGGCTTATTATTTCTCAGTCAGTATCTCCTGAAAGTTGTAAAGCCCACATTCATGGTGTACGTTGTGGCTGACTGACAGATGCTACACTCTGTTCTTACACTCCCTTGGCTCTCCAAATCAAAAATGTACCAATCACATCAGCAGCCATGTTCAGGCTTAATGTCCGTGGAGTTAAAAGGCTAAAAGTGATGTGAACTGTAAGCACTGAGCTTGTGAGTACTCTGAAGTCGTCTCTCTGATGCTTTCTTTATATTCCTCTGCTCAATCTTCCAGGTCGTTGATGGCTTTGATAGTTGTTTGCATATGTGATCCTTTCCTGTGCATCCTTTCCCTCTCCACTTAAAAAAAAAAAAAACACTGGTTTACCTGTCAGGCTTCTACATTGAAATGTTGGGTAATGCAATGTTTTCAGCTGTAATGTGATGGAGTTACATGAGTTGGACACGTCTTTAGAAGAAGAAATCTTATGCATTTTTATTTTGTTATATCTTATTTTGTCATCATTGAAAACTTGAAGTCCTTGATATCCATGGTATGTTCGTTGGATGTGGTTGTGAAACTATGCTACTCTTAGCGATTAGGGTCTCATGTACATACACTGAAAAATGAAATCTAATAATAGTCATTTATGTTGTAGCATGGTTATTGTCTGTCTGAAAGAAAACATACATTTATCTGATTTGCTGGTGTAAAAATAAATGTTTATGAACATTTAAAAGTGTTTGCTGTAGCTTATTTTAAGCCTAAAAACAACAGTACATTGAACGTGTATTTTAATTGGGGTCAGTGGTTAGTGCTGGTGCTGGTGCCTCAGAGCTCTGGAGACCTGCGTCCCAGTTTGCATATTTTATCTTTGTCTCCCAAATTACAAACTGTGTCTCTGTATTTACATGAGTTTGCCCTGTAATGGCCTTACATCCTGTCCTGCCAGTTGGTGCCCGGTTTTCCCACTACTATGAATTAGACTTATTGGGTGTAGAAGTTGCGAGAGTGTATTTTATTTATTTTTTTAATACAAGAATACTTGCGTACCCAAAATTAAATCTTACCTCTGACTCAGCTTGAGTTCAACTCCTTGACCTTCAGCTGCAGAAATTGATTTAGGATTCCATTCATAAGATGTTTATTAATTTAATTGCCAAAACAAGGTTCCTATTAGCTCACCAGAGGGCAGTGCAGCTTCATTTACAGCGTTAAAGAGATAAGGATTAGAAAATGTATTCACTCATTTGTTCATTGTCTTATCTGCTTATCCCAGTCAGGGTCATGGGAGAGCTGGTGCCTAAGCAGTGACACAGCACAGGCAGGAAAAAAACGTCTACAGGTACCAATCCATCACAGGACTCACACTCACACTCATCCTAACATACTAAAGGGGCACTTTGTAAACACCAACAAACCTAGCACGTCTTTGAAATATGAGAGAAAAGCCACACAGACATGGGGAGAACATGCAAACTCCTCACAGGCGGCACCCAGGGTCGGGATTAAACCTCAGATTAATTCTCAGAGCTGTGAGGCATAGAATGTGGTTGATTATTATTATTGGAAAAAACAGCAGTGTAAAATAACACACACGCACAATGATGAATAACTTGCTCTGGAACATGTTCTGCTGACAAATCCTGCTATTCATGTAGGTGTCACTTTGACACATACCACATACCTAACACATTGTTGCAGCCCAGATGCACCCCTAATGGTGATGGCCGGCAGGATGAATATGAAATATTTCTGGTCACAGCCTGTGAGAAACACAACTAAGATAACTGTATTTACTGTCTTGCAATCCGTGCAACTGTGCGCGCTCAAGGACCCAACAGATATGTCAGTCATTTTACTTATTCATTGTGTCAAAGAGCCAGGTAGGAAAGACTATTGCAAACTGTCTACAGTCCAAGCATTCTACCTAAAAACATGACTTTTAAATGCACCTGGAGTTAAAAAGTTACAAGTGCAGATAAAATACAGATATCACCAGCCTTGCAGTCTACGCTGTCGGGAATCGGTTGCAGTTGAAGACTGGTAAATTCTTCTGTGCTTGACCATAAATCTGTAGTTGTAACAAAATGAGAAACCTACTGCAGTTCATGTGCTACAATTATTATACTTGAATACATCAGTTCTAAGTAAATAAACACAACCTATTTTCCTTACATTTAAACTTCCTTCAATGCTTTTTGTTCCATTGATGTCATTTAGTAAGCAACAACTAATATCCTATCAACAAAAGCAAGCTAGTACAATAAGACTTTCACAAGCACATTTTTGAAGGTTGCAAAGTATTGTAGTAATTATCATTACCGACAAAATCCCAGAAAATATTGACACATCATTTTTGCCAATATCACAAACCCCTCATTTTAACTGATACTTTGTGGGTTAAGGGATCCACGTGTTAGCTTGGCCACTACAATCACTTGAATATAAACACTGAATATTGGATTGGATTAACCGTACAGTCGCGGCCGACTCTCGGTCACTTGATGGATCATCGATCTCCACACATTTCTGTCTTTCATCGATGTGACCCATGAAGTATTGTGGGAGAAAACCGGAGTACCCGGAGTAAACCCACGCAGACACGAGGAGGACATGCAGTCTCCACACAGAAAGGTCCCAAGGCGCTGCACCCTGAGATTGAACCCTGGACCCTCTGGTTGTGAGGCAGCAGTGTTTCCCACCGAACCACCGCACTGCCCAAAACAATGAGTATAAGTAACAATAAATCAAAACAAGCAGTTTCACCTCAAGATTTATTGAATTAGCTCCATAACGAGGTATATAAAATACCTCATACCATGTTACAGTAAGTCTGTGTAACAGCCCAAATACACTGGTCAGCTGTAAGCAGGATAAAAGTAACAGTCTAAGATAGGCTTTGGATCGTTTTAAATTTCATTTTCCCCACTTTCTTCTACTCAAACCAAAAAGGCAAAAAAACTGGATCAGTCTGCTAATGTAAGCTTACCAATAGTAAAGCAGGTCACACATTAAGAACTAAACAGAAATAACATAGTATATATAAATTCAACAGAAGCCTTCATTACACCAGAGCAGACGTTTATACAAACCTATGACCATAGCAGTCATGAACATGAGAAATATGTAAAGGTGGACAGTGGGCAAAAAGTAAATATTGAACTAACAGCAAAAGCGGCTTCAGTTTATCTTACTCTTTTTCCATTATAGTCTCCGTAGTAGTTGCCCTGAGTTATAAATATATAAGAAGCAGTTTGATAATAACAACACCATACATAACAGTGCCTCCTACTGTCTCATTTTCCCCAGTTTTATCCACAGTGAGTTTCGGAGTGATTGCAGCACGAGTGATCACCCATGTACATTCAATAGTAACAGCAAAGCCAACGAGTAGGTAGTAAAACAGACTAAAAAGATTTTTACATCCATGTCAGCTTGAGTCTTTGAATAAGAATTAAATATGCTCATGGTTAAATGCCACACTATGGTTTCACCTTTTAAAGCAAACGGCAAAAATTATTTGTAGTATTTAACAGCATTTTAAAATGAGTACAGAAGAGTAGTTTCGAAGAAGTTTCATTCGATTTGTTTAAACCTTTCAACATCTGTTGACTGAATGCAGCAAACGATTCTGGTCTTTTGGATCATAGATGTCAGTTTTGGTGATGAGGCTGTGCTTTCAACACTGGTTTGTTGGTTTGGTTTGTTGTTGGACAAGTTTAGGCATCACCATTCGGCTTGCTTCCACCTATATTAGACTTTAAGGTACAAAACACAGCAAGCTGTAAGCAATTACAATGTAAACATAATTTCAGACACAGCACAAATGGATCCATTTACATAAAAGCCACACACGAGCCAAACTTCTGGTCTGTTTTTCTAGTTGTATTTCATGCCTAGTGGCATCTGCCACCGAAACAGTGATGGCAAAATGGAACAAATTCCAATCCATATAGTCAATGAATGGGAAAGTGTTTGGAAGGTTAAATGGTCCACTTCAAACAACCCAAGGTGGTTCTGATACGGAATGGGAGAGATCTGGATCATTCTAGTGCATGTTTGTTGAAGTGTTTGGAAGCTGTTTGGGGAGCACGATCTTGCTTTCATTTGCGATTACTTTCTATTAAATGACAATTAAAAAAAAAATCTAAATTTTCTGTTTTCTGGTAGTGCTCTATTGCATGTAGGTTACGAATGTAAATAAGGAGTTATGTTTTTTTCAGTTTAACTGAACATAAACCATTTAGTTTTAAGAACAGTGTTGATCCTGAGGAAAATCTCTATGAAGACTATAATTTAAAGTCTGAATATTATTTAGAATATCCGTTTGAGGTGTTGGTCATAACCTGACCAGTAAAATTACTGTGTCTGTGGATTAACAAAATGTTTGATAATCTACTTAAGGCTAAGAACAAAATGTTTCTGTGTGGGATTTATTAAAATGATAGATTTGAGATTGCAAGAAAAAAGTCTGTTTCCAAGTAATCTGAAAACATGAAGATTATTTTTATATATTGATTATTATTACAGTTATATTGATATATTGATTATATTCATAACTATAGACCAGTCACTCTTCTTCCCTCATTCTCAAAAACAGAAAATATGAACAAATGGATCTTCTTCAGGGAGAACAGAATGACTATTTATATAGTAATGGACATGGACATAGATCATTGAGAAATTTTAAAAAGTATAGGATAAGAGGTACGGCAGTTGGGAAATAGACAGCAGCAATGTGTATAAAATTAACAAAACTATGTCACAATACAGAAAGATCACCCAGGGATCTGCAATTGGGAAAAACTTTATAATAAATGATATTTGTAATGAAACTAAACAGATATTTATTTTTTTGCGGACAATACAAATATGGACTGTTCTGGGAAAAATTAAAAGGAACATTTGTCATCTATTGAAAGGGGTTGGATGTCAATAGATTGTCACTCAACATAAAATAAATGTTTCGTTTTTGGAAATCTAAAGGAAAGTGATGGGGGTATTAATTTAAAAATATGTGATGCTGAACTTGCTAGAGTGTTTGATATGAAATTCTTAGGCGTTATTGCCTAGGGTTAGGGTTATGCAAAAACATTAGAAATATAAAAGGAAAAATCTCAAGTCAATAGCAATACTGTACAAGTCAACATGTTATATTAAACAGTAAGGCTCTACTTTTTATTATTTATTGTTGATTTATACTTATATAACTAAAGGCTATAGTCCTATAAAAAAATGAAGACATAAAAAGCCATATGTATTATTAATAAGGCTGGTTACTATGAACACACAAATTCACTGTTTAGGACATCCCATGTTAATAAATGTGATTATTTTGTTTACTATAAAAATAATTAAAAATCTGTATAAAGCTTCTTCCTGTGTGTGTAAAAGGTCTTTCTTAATTCGAGTCCAAATATAATTTGTAAGTATGAAGCTATAAAAGAGACTAAAATGTTTTGTACATGTTGTTTCCACGCTATATTGTAAACTCTAATGACTAGTTTAATTTGCTATGTACTGTAAGACAGGCATAATTCTGAGCATTATGATTCTGCCTGTGCCTTTTCAGTCAATAATTTGCTGACAATGTCTGTAGTGTTGATCGTTATTGGAGTATGTGATGATTGACTGACTGAATCAAATCATCATCATCATCAAACAATCGTAAACTATTCTGTGCCAGGACACACATCCTGATGAAAGGTGCCACTGCCACAAGAAAATGGCACAGCTGTAACATGTTTAGTTAGGTGTCAATATGGCTGCCTTAAACCAGGGATACCCAGCAGAACGCTGGTCAGAGACATCACTTCCCCGGAAAAGCAGGACATTTAAAGCCTCTGACGTTTGCATGACAAGTGTAGGTGATGTAAAAGAACTAGCTCAGGTACTTTGATCAGTGTGTGGCTAAACAGCCCCATTCTCAAGAGATTGAGATGCACTGTGAATTCTGACACACTTCATCCATACTCAATACATTCCAAGTCACTTTCTGTGACTTGTACCACACTTGTCTTTCTGCTGGATCAAATGGGATAGTTCAAGTTGCCACTGCAACAAAAGATGGGTGTTCAAGGACGTATCACCCACTGATGGTTTTGGAGGAGTTGGTAAGTTCTCATCACTGCTGACCAGGAGCTAGTAGTCTGGTCATAACTAATTGGCCTTTATCAGTAGATACTCATGTTTTTTTTTTATTCACCCTCTACCAGCACACATAATATGAAAACTGATATTATTCATGTACAGTATAATATATCACAGACAACGATAGGTTATATAGTAAAGCAACAATCAATGTTAATCGCTTCACCTGCGAGTGGCCATAATATTTTGGCAAACACAGATGAGCATCTTTTAACGACCATCCGATCAACGTCCATTTGCTTTCAAAACCGAGGTCTTAACAATTATAACAAATAATATTAGGACATAAAAATGTTTGTAAAAATGTATGTTGCAGCCATGAGCATAAAGTCAAATGTTTAACATTTGTATTTTTATGGCCATGCATACGCCATTTTTTATTTAATTAATCTTCATGAAAACAGACATACTTTAACTACTGGCATAAAAACGCAGTATGTTACAGTCTGTGTTGCACACAAACACTGTTGTGCGTTTCTTTTCTCTGCCAATACTTCTTTCCTCTTATAGGTTTATGGTGCCTAAAAAAAAAATTATACTGCATTGCCTGTTCTGGTATGTTTAGGAATGTTTATATGCTGTTCTATGGTGTGTGTGATTAATGTGTGCTTGTAACAAAATAAATGTCATGTATTTCCTGGAGGAAGTGATATATTTAGGCTTCGGTATCGCTGATGCATTTACGCCTGCACACAGTTTTCTTGTGAAAATATCCTGTATATTTACATTACAGTAGCATAAAAAATCCGTGACTATGGCAATGTCCTGTCAACAACCTTTTCGAACAACGATAGGTTTCACAGAATGTAACGTGGATGTTAAAAGGCGCAATATTTCATATGTTACGTAGTCCTATATACAGTAGAACACATTATATAGGGATTCACCTGTTTTAATAGAAACTTCTTAAAAATTAATAGAAAAAAATAATAATAATGAAATGTTAATAATAGACAAGTGCTACCTGTCCTGTGCGCTCGCTGAGTTTTTTCGTCTTTGTTAAAAATTTCAAAATTCTGCATACTCGATGTTATAATGCTGTTTTATACGTAGTAAATTTGTTGTTCCCAACATTTTTCTACTTGTTCCTCCATGGCTTATTTTTGCTATACAATTGCATTAATATACAATTAATTGGCCTTTATCAGTAGATACTCATGTTTTTTTTATTCACCCTCTACCAGCACACATAATATGAAAACTGATATTATTCATGTACAGTATAATATATCACAGACAACGATAGGTTATATAGTAAAGCAACTATCAATGTTAATCGCTTCACCTGCGAGTTTTTTCACCTTATTTTTGCTATACATGCATTGCAATCACCAAGCTGTGAAGTGCTTCCACGCTGAAGACATGGCTGAGCCTGAACTAACGCTAGATCCCTACTCCCTCATTAGTAGTGTCATTGGTATTGTTACTCTGTAGACTATTTCGTTTACGAAGTAGCACTAGTAAAATCGAACAGTATCTCATGCATCAGCACCAGTCTTATAAAGAAGTTGTGTTTAAAGCTACATGAACTGAATTCTGTTCAAGTGAAGGCACTGTTCTCTTCCTGTGTGGCTGTGTTTGTACACAAGTGTAATATGCGACTGATCATGCTGAAATCGACCTCAGGGCATCTCTAATATTACAGCTCTTTTAACTGTGCATATGTAGAATAAAAAGGCTTTCACACTTACCATTTTGTCTTCAAAGTTTTTAATGGTGGACGAGTTCCTAAGAAAAGTGAAGAAACGTCACAAATCGAAAAAAAAAAATTAATATTCTTGGCTTGTGTTTAATTAAACCCACTTAGAAAAGCTAGAAGAGAGACAAATGAAACACAGATTTATCATATTGTACTCTTGCTGTAAATGACAGAACGGAACAAAAATGTGACGCTCAAACACTTTAACCCTTGTGCACACTACATGACTTCAGCTTCGCTCCACCATTTACAATATGCAAGATTTATGGTTTCTAATCAATTCTCTTATGGATGTAGGAGTGGCCAGAGTGCACCTGATGGCAATGACAATAAACTCATTGTAAAATAAACAATCATTGTAAAATAATCCCATGATTATTGAGAATGTGACAAGGGTGTATATGATGGCCAAATTGGAGAAGTCTGGGACTTCTAATATA